>CAWUFW010026541.1:0-32730 GCA_963921515.1 Calotriton arnoldi
CTTGCCTCCGCCCGCCATCGTAATGGGCCCCTTAATACTTATGTTTGAGTCTAGTTAGGGTGTATATATTGTATTTATTGTTAGCTAGTTGCGTTTTTGATGTGCTGTAGGTGTTAGTTATATTTTAGTGAGATGTCGTGAGTTAGTGTTTGAGGCCTAGTGTAGACAGACGATAATATGACTAAATATGTGTTGTTTTGTTAATATAAATTAATGTTATTGTATTTTATGAATGTATTTGGGTGTATTTGTGTGGGTGGGTATGTTTTCAACATTTTTACAGGTTACTTTTAATCGACTTTCCTTTGGAGAGAAAGACGCGTTTTTTACAAAAAAGAAGTGTGTATTAGGGGCCCATTACGATACCCGGCGTAAATAAATCCGCCAGGCATGGAATCAGCAAAATACCGCCCGCATACACCGTCTGAACACCGACCACGCCATTACGATAACACAAACCGAAAACCGCCATCGGCGGAAAAATCACACTAAATACCGCCCGCCATCGTCCGAGTCGGAGTCAAACCGCCCGCCACGGACGGAAACACGCCCGACAACACAAAACCGCCCGCCCTCACGGCCGACACACCGCACGTGAAATTACGATCGCACCGCCATGAGCGCGGGAAAACCACAAATATACCGCCCGCCAGCGCAAACAACGCCGATGCCAATCGACACGGCAGAAACCATGGCGCCCACGTCCCTGCACAGAAACCATCCGCTCACAAAACCAATAGCACACAACATGGCCAATAAGTCCACACAGCAAGGCACGCACAAATACACAAGCACAGTACACATCCCGAAAACACCCCCCGGACAAACAAAAACTACAAAGGCCAGAACACCAGACACAACACACCTGAAAACAACAGACCATGAGGACACACCCACATAGGTGAGTACAAAAGCAGCACTCCCACAGACCACAACCCCTTGCTACATTGCAAACCAGAGAGGAGAGGAGAGGACACAGTGACACAGCAAGGACAGCAGCACACCACAGAAACGCACACATCACAACCACCACCACCACCACCACCACCACCAAACACCACCACCACCACCACCACCACCACCAAACACCGGCACCACAAACCCCCTGCACATTACACAACACACACCGCACCAGCACCACAAACACCATGGCACCACAAAGGATGCCCAAGTTCACGCCCATGGAGCTGACGGTCATGGTCGACGAGATCATCAAGGTGTACCCACAAATCTATGGGAACATGGTCCAGCACACACCACTAGCCACCAGAAACAGAATGTGGAACCGGATCGTAGACCAGGTCAATGCAGTCGGGACCCTGCCCAGGAACAGAGTCGAGATTAACAAACGTTGGAATGACGTCAAGAGCCTGGTCAAGAAGAAGGAGGGCAAAAACAGAGAGCTGGCTGCCGTCACTGGCGGAGGAATCCCGCGCTCTTTAAGACCTTCAAAGTGTGGGAGGAGAAGGTGCGAGTCGTAATCCATCCGGAGATCCTCGCCGGATTAGCAGGGGGAGTGGAGGCTGGTAAGTACAAACTAATGTATACCAGCACACCGCTATGTACTCACATGCACTACCACCATGCCACAGCTCCCAGGGACAAACACCCCCATGTCCAGCACACAATATACAACACATCACACACACATGCAACAGACACCACCACACACAGCCCAAACCGAACAACTGCAAGATGCGTGGGGACATGTGTACACTAAGCCAGCCACGTAACCACCAACAGGTCCCCAAATATGCCAGAAGCGCCACAACGAGCACCCACCACACCCATGTGTCCGCCACAGCTGCACCAACCGACAAGTAACAGGTAAGTGGCAGGAACACAAAGTGCAGTGGGTGGGACGGTGGACAGCCCAAGTACAACACACACCAGGCCCCAGTCCCACAGCACAGCAAGGAGGAGCATCCCCCACACCCCACACCCACGTGTCAGCCACCGCAGTGCACAACGACAGCCGAAAGGCAGACATCACGGTCCACAGCAATCGGTGTCAGTGGGTATCCAGCCACCCCCACGACCCACAACACCCTCCCACCCCCACAGACCTGCAACATGGAGCACCCCCGCTTAGAGCCATGTGGCATCCAGTACAGTGCACGCACGAACAACTTGCAGGTGGGAAACTGGACAGGGCCGGATTACTGGAGGCATGAGGACCGTAACACGACCAACACATGGGACATGTCACGTAGCAGACGAACACGCAGCACCGCCCACCGTCACGAACAAGTGAACAATGTGCACACGGACATGAACAACAGACTCACACCCCACATGACCCATCACAGACATAGCAACACCCAAGGAGCCACGTCTGCATGCACAAGCCACACTGAATATAGTACCACACGGCAGCCACTGTGCAACTCATCACACACAACCGAAACACCATTGAAGTCCTGTCCATGTAGCCCTTACTGCCTGTCAACCACACACCCCACAACTACGCCTATGTAAGACAAACAACACTAGACGCAACAGAGCGGAACAACATAAATGCACACGAACACCACTGAACCCATCAAACACACAGACACACCATGCACAAACAACATACCATCCATCCCATCCGTCAGCCCCAGTCTCATGAAAGGCATGTCATCCGCACAGCTGCCACACATACAGCAGTCACGCTAAGATACATGCCCATTACCAACCATGTGCCAGAAGTCAATGAAGTGCACGACACACTGTGAGCAACAACACACAACATGGGCCACACCCCCGAGCACTGCAGTGATGCACATGGCACAGGGCAGCACGCACACCAAGGAGATGGGACAACTGCAATACGTTGGCTGGCACACAACCATCACTCACTCATAACGATGCGTCCAATGCCATGTCCAGTAATCACAACAGACAGCAAATATGCAGGCCATGTCAAGCATGCACACACCTCAAACCATGCACTGTCATGCTGCCACAACACATGTCACGTTCGGCACCCATGGCTCACAGCATGTACCCCAAAAGCATATTCCCTCCCAAATGCGAATCCGGGGCATGGCCCCCATGTTGCCATATGCGTTCCTAAGCGTTCCATTTGAACCCCAAAAGCATATTCCCTCCCAAATGCGAATCTGGGGCATGGCCCCCATGTTGCCATATGCGTTCCTAAGCGTTCCATTTGAACCCCAAAAGCAAAGTACAAACCAGACCCAGGATGGGCCAGGAGCCCGCATACACCAGAGTCACAATAAGTAGGGGCACAGCAACACACCCATCGGCATGGCCAATCCGTCCCATGCCACATGTGCACAGCACACAGTCCCATTGCCAAGCACACACAACTACAGATGCTACAGCCACACACACGCCTCCGGGAAACCCATGTACGAGATTGCACGAACTGTCAATGTCAGACGACAAATACATACTTCGCCAGGTGCAACACAATAACTAATCTCATTCTCTCCACAGGTGACGAACTGCTGGATGCTGGGGATGGAGCCAGCAGCCAGCACAGCCAGCCTACAAGCCCCCAACGAGGACACACGGATCTGGAGGATCTGTCCTCCTCTTCGGACACGGACAACCAAGCAGGCCCATCTGGTGTGGCAGGGCCCAGCCGCTCCCCAGGACCCCTCCTACCCACCAACCCATCATCCAGGGCTGCTGAACATTCACAGCCCCCTGCTGCCACTGTCGTTGCGGCCACACCCACGGTCATTGTGGCCACTACCACTGCCGCAACCGCCACCATCGCCGCACCGACCACCACCGCCGCCACCACCGCCACGTCTCCGCTGGCACCAGCCCCAGCGCAGGTGGTGGCCCGGACGACTGGATCCACCCTGGGAGCCACAGCGAGGACCGTGGTGAGCAATGTGGCTAGTGGGCAGGCCGGTGGCAGCAGGACTGGTAGGAGGAGCAGGGTCAGGGAAACGCCAGCCTCCCCTGGGAGCCATGCCCTGCCTCACATGGCCAGAGTCCTTGGGGCCTATGAAGAGGCCCAAGGACAATGGGTCCGGTCTGCCTCAGACACGTGTGAGGTGCTGGGGGTGTTGAGGTCCATGGACGCCCGTATGGGCCAAATCGTGGACCTCATGGGACAGCTGGTGGTGGCGGTGAGGTCACAGCCAGGGACAGCAGCTCCCCTCCGCCACCACCTGCCGGGGCGCAGGGTGGAGCAGCAGTGTCCAGTTCCCCTGCGTCCACAGCCAGTGATCACACCTCAACCACCAGCATGTCGCAAGCAGGCACCCCCTCGCAAACGTGGAAGGGGCCGTCCGAAGAGGAAACAGATCTCCCGGGAGGACTTCGCACGCTCCAGTCGCAAGTGAGGCAGCCAGCCAGCCTTCCGCCAGCCTTCCTTGACCAGCCACTGCATTGACTTGGACTACAATCCCACTCCACACAGCCATCTGGATGGCATGTGTGTGTTGGACTATGGACATAGAACCAGTGGGTACACCCTGATCATCACGCAGCCATGACCGACAGCTCATTGTCACTGCACGCACCACTTTTGTCATCACCTTACACACAATCACATGTCACAGTTTGTAATAAATGCACCTTTTTCACTAACTGCTGTTTGTGCCCTGTGTCTTATTTGTACGGAATACAACGGCCACCTTGGGCGGAAAGGCACCTGATGCGTGGCATGGCATTTGAATCCGGAGGGCCTGTAGGGACCTAGGGGTGGGAGACAGAACAGGAGCACATTCAATGAGTGTGTCACACACCCATCACACAGTACATGTCAACAACTACAAGCAATGTACACACATCGCACAGAGCTATAGGGCACAATGCCACAGCCACCAACAGTGGCATACTACCCTGGCCATGGAGCGTTGACACACAGCACGCAGTGAACAAACGGCCACCCTGACACAGCACACACACACCTGCACAGATACAGCCACATCAGCCGTCGTACATGGACACTCACCGTCAAGTGAAGTAGCGGGCGATGAGCTGCTGCCGCACATTACCAGCTTCCTCCTCTCCGCTGTCCTCCTCACTCGAGCTGTCCTGGTCTGCGGGCTGGGGCCCTGGTTGGTCTCCGTCATCCACGATGAGGGGATCTGCTTCCGAATGGCCAGATTGTGCAGCATGCAGCACGCCACCACTATCCGGCACACCTTCTGTGGGGAGTACGCCAGCGCACCCCGGTGCGGTCCAGGCACCTGAACCTGGACTTGAGGAGGCCAAAGGTACGCTCGACCACACGTCTGGTCCTCCCATGTGCCTCATTGTAGCGATCGTCTGCTGGGGTGCGAGGATTCCTCAATGGACTGAGCAGCCATGCCCCATTCGGATACGCAGAGTCACCTGGGTGTGAGGGACACAGAGAACCGTTGCTAATCCAACTGGACAGGGGACAGCATCGCACAGCCAGCACGCTACACCACTCCACATACTCACCGACAATACAGGCACGATCCTGTTGCATATTGGACATCAGTCGTGGCAAGATGCTGTTGCGCATTATGTGTGCGTCATGGGCCGAGCCTGGGAACTTTGCACACACGTGGGTGATCACCATGTCCGCAAGGCACACCACTTGCACATTCAGGGAGTGCGTGTGCTTCCTGTTGCGGTACAGGTGCTCAGTGGCCTGTGGTGGAACAAGGCCGACATGTGTGCAGTCAATGGCTCCAACGACGTGTGGGATTCTGCCAAGGGCATAGAATGCACCCTTCACTGCCGCCAATTCACGAGCCCTGGGGAAGCGGATGTACCTGTTCCGGTACAGCATCATGGCTGCCAGTACATCCCTCAGCACCTTGCTGAACATGGGCTGGGACATCCCTCCTCCAATGCCCACTGTGTGCTGGAATGACCCAGTGGCGAAGAAATGCATGGCGGCCATCACCTTAGCCGTGGGGGTGACAGCAGTCGGATACACCCTGCGGGGACGGAGATGGGGTTCTAACATGGCACACAGTCGATGCAGGGTTGGCCTGTCCAGCCGAAACTTCCTAATGACCTCCGTATCCTCCATGTCTGCCAGCAATTGGTATGGGCGGTCAATGTTCGGTCTCCGCCTAGGGACAATGGCAGAGGACACATGTCAAAGCAACACGACACATAGCAATTTCGCATACACATCACTGACATGACTGAGCAAGCACATGAGCCACAGCCCAGCTGTCAAGCTGGGACGGCACGGCCACAATACACTTACACAGGTCTCCCACCAATGGCAATGGCTAGTGATACAAACCACTGCCATGTGCATGCACATGGGGATCTAGGCCCCAATGACTTGCGGGGCGTGCTGATGGGGACTGACTGCATATCCGTCAAGCGGCAACGCCACGGCAACATGAATGTCTGCTGAGCATGGAACTGCTTCCGCGGCTGGATGAGTATGGCACACGACCGACGACGATGTGGGCACAGGCTGAGCGGCCAAAACAAGTGGGACCTGTGGCACGAGGGGATATGAGACAGTAGTAGGTGTCAGCACTGCACCCTATGTACAGCACTGTACGGATCACACCTCCCGAAACATTGACAGGTGTCCACATTGACAGCCCCATGCCAAGACGGCTGTGTGCTTGCAGTCACACGTCACAGGTGAGAGGTTACATTGCACGTGCCAGGTGGCAGACGTACACAGTGGGAGCTGGCATGTGTGTGCATGTGTCTCCTGTTCAGGATCCACCACATGGGCGCTGACTCTGTACTGACCATTGGACACAGCATGTTCCGTGGAAGGCTTGTGTGTGTGGGATGGTGGCACTGGATGTGCCTCCGTTGGGTGGGGGGCCATGCACAGGGCGGGTACGTCGATGATTGCGCATTGTTGGTCACGGTGGGTGCACCAACTAAGATGTGTTGCCCTGTGTTCAATTCCTATGTCCGCATGATGATGGACTGTAGATGTGGGCAGACTACACATTGGTCGATGTGCTGTCTATATGCATGTGCCTTCACACCAGGCACAGCTGCCCCTGCACATGTGACCCCTGCTGGACTCGCTGCTGGGTCTGTGGAGCTGATGCACCTTCTGCGCGTGGGGCGGACAGCTCTCCTCACTTCCCTCATTGCGCATGTCATGACTTTGCCGCAGGTGACATGGATCATGGAGGGCCCACATGTACGCGTGGGTAGGCTACACATGATTGTACACTGGTCGCTACCCCCAGTCAGTGTTTCGAATGGGAAGTTTGTCGTGCTGGTGGTATGTTCGATGTGGCGGATGGGCGGGCCTAGGTGCGGGCTTACATTCCGGACATGGGGGGTAGTTGGATTGGCGACTAGTTGCAGTACACACGGGACACGTCTCTTCCTTTCCACATCTGGGTCATCCCTTGTACTAACTGACAGTGATACAGTCATCTTCGCCCCAGCCCTCATGTCCTCCCCTCGCTCCCCCAATATGCATGCTCACCTGCGAGGCTAGCGCTTGCACAGGCAGCCCCAAGCTCGCACCAGAGAGGGCAAGGAGTGTATGTGTGGGTCCAGTTGCACGAGTGGGCTGTCTCAGGGTATGATGTGTCGCGGGACGCCGTCCACCTGCGTGGTGCCCCAAATGGAGACCCGGCCTGCATGGACTATGCATCACAGTCTTCGCCTTCCGGATCCGCCACCTGCGACACCCAGTGGCTGTGGCTGCCCTTGCGGCCAGGCCGCGTCCGTCTGTGGCTGATGGCCCACACATTCACTCTTTGGCCTCTCTGGGGAGGGCTCGGGGTGGTGGCGCACGCGCTTGCACTTAGTCGCAATGGCATGTGGCGTGGTTGGTATGATGGGCAATGGATGGGATGGTGCGAGCCACCTCCCGTGACGTCAGTGCTGCTCGTGCTGTGGTGCGTCCCCCTACACTTCCATCTGACTTGTGCCATGCTAGACGTTGAGGTTCTATTGCCTGCGTGATATGACCAGGAGGAGCGCGAGGAGACCTCTCACACACCATGCTCCACTGCCATCCCGTGCCCTGTATCGCCTGTGCGGATTGACTATGTTGGGGTTACACCTGGTCGACTGGGGCTGTGTGTGCCTTGTCAGGGGCATGGCGGGCGCACAACAGGATCCAGCTTGTCCACAGAGGGTGGGCTGAGGTGCGCCTGGTACCGCTTTGTACGTGTGCCCGGCTGCTATGCACACACGTGTTCACTCCCCCGACAGGTGTCCTCTCACAATGCCCAGGGAAGCGGTGGTGTACTGTTCATGACCCCTCCCAACACGGCGTGCTCCAACTTGGCATGTGCGCATCTACCCGTCGCACCCACCCACCTGAGCACTGCGTCCATACGACTTCACACGACACATGTGTGTCTTCCACAGTAGTGCTACTCATTTGCGTTGACATCCAATACCAGTGGACTACATGGTCATGTCACGACTGCCGTGTACTTCACATACTCTCATCCTCTCTCATTCGTACTTGTGAAATGAGTCAGCGGAGACAGTTTTGGTTTCAAACATTATATTGAGTCTTCTGTCCTCTGTGATGCAGTATAGTGGACACTACTGGCAGCGGAATACATGTTGAGGATATACTGAGCATGATTGCAAATGGGATAGGGAGTGGGGTTACATGTGATTGGCTGTTGCATGTGGGATGTGGGCTTCAGAGTGACATCTGCTTGGCCAAGGCTGTGCTAATGTACATTTACGTATAGCTGCGGAGCTGCGGACTTTGACACAGACGGTATACATGTAGCCTACCAGACCGCTTGGCATCATGGGCACAGTCCATCTCAGTTCCATGTGACAGGTTTGCTGCGGTTGTTCCTCATGCACGCGTGCATGTGAGATGACATCAGGGCATGTGCTTGCGTGCATGCAGCGGCGTGCCACTTGTTGTTGCACTGTGGTGGTTACTGGACATGTCACAGTCACTGGGGTCGTGTTGTTGTTGTATGCACTTGTCGTCCATGCAAAGGTCCTGGTATGGGATTCCCGGGGCGGGGGTGGGAGGGGTGCAGCACCCACAGACTCCAGGCGACCTATTCATGTCCACTGAGCGGTGTGTGTGTCCATGGGCGCTGGATCCATGTCGTGTCCTGGTTGTTCGTGCAGTTCCGTCCATGTGGGTGCGATACACAGAGCCCATGCCACTGCCTCCCACGATGCATGCGGTGTTCCTGGATGTGATGGGGAACAGTGTGCATGTCCCGGTCATATCCGATGTCATGGCGATGTCGTTGATGGTGTGGTTACAGTTGCCGGTCGTTTGGTATGGCTGTTGTGGTGGTGACTGGCCAGTCCGTGCGGAAGCTAAGCATGGGTGCGGGGTTGGACATCATAGGTCACTCGGGGAACCTGCGTTGTGGTCCGACGTATTTACAGGTTGTCAGGTATGCGATGCCGTCCAGCAGGGCTTCCATGTCATTGGTGGTGTACATGTTTGCCAGCCAATGAAGCGGATGGTGGCTGTCAAGGTGTTGTTCGTAGGTTGTCCCTTGGAGGACCATGATGGGGCATGCTGGGTGACATTCGATGTAGCTGTTATCGATGATCCGTCGTGTGGAGGCACAGTGGTCCCATTTCAGTGCGGGTGCGATGTTGGCCACATACGCCATGCCCCCATAGGCAGAGCAGGCCCTGTCGTGTGCGTCCAGAGGGAGGAGTAGTGGTAGCAGGTCCGCCTTCAGACATGCCGGGTTGGAGAGGCATATCTCGACGGGATGCTGGTAGGGACACCTCCGACAGTAGAAGACGGGCATGACGCAGCTGAACAATGTGATGCGGTAAGTCAGTCGGTAACTTACGTTCAGCAGGGACAGGAGATCGCATCCCAATGTATGTAACAGGTTGGTTTTGTACAGCTTGAGCTGTTCGGCGTAGTTGGGTAGGTGTGTTGCGGTTGCCATTTCGCAGCGGTGCGTTGTGGTGGCGTGCTCCGGCTGTGTGTGCAGTCTGCAATGTGCACGCTCCGAGGTTGCTGTGAGCTCTGTGTAGTCGTAGGGAGACAGGACTTGTGTTCTGTTGGCTTGTTTGGAGGACACGGGCCCTTTTCCCACATGCTTCTCAGACAGTTCAAGGTCAGTGCTGTGTGACTCCTTCCAATTAACTTGCATGTGGCCGACATGGGGAGTGTTTTCTTCTTTCTTCCCCGTCCGTTGTGTGCTTCTGTGATATGCGCTATCTGCCCTGTGGTCGGTCTCCTCGGCATGCCTGTGTTGGTCTATTCTTGGACAATGGCTGTATTCACCGGCTTCTGTCGTAGGGCTGTGGTTTCGGAGTTGGAATGGAAGGTCATTCAGTGCTGTCTGCTCTCCCTTGTGTGGGCGGCAGGCTGCCTTTCCGCTCTGCGTTGGGCCTTGTGTGTGAATGTTATTCTTGGGCCACCTGTTGTCGGTCCCCGGGCTCTTTGGTGTTCCGTCTTATATGTCTTGTTCATATGTGCAGGGTGGTATGGGTGTTTCTGTGTGGTACTGGCGTTCCTCTTCCCGAAGGGGCCCTGCTTCTCCTAGTTGGTGTTGCCGCCGCTGTGTGCTACGCCATGTTTGTTACACTGGGGTGTGTCCTGCTGTTGCGTGTCTTCACTGACATGTGTGCGTCGGTTGTGTGGCGTTGGGTGTTGTCCGTGAATTGGGCGTTGAGGACATGTCTGTGGCCGGCCTGTCACGTGTCATGTGCGTTCGGGGTGGGGCTGATGTGTGTGCTGCTTGGTTGTGTCCCTGTGTCTGTGTGCGACGCATGCATGGCGCTGCGGTTGGCCTCTGCGTTGTGCGCATGTGTGGCGGCGTCATCGGCGCTTTGGGGCCATGACGGGGTGGTTGGTTACTAGTCCCAGGTGGTGTGTACACATGTGTTCCGCGATGTTACGATTTGGCCTGTGTGTCATATGTGGATGCAATGGTGGATGTGTTGTGTACACGCGCTGGTGGGGGTTGTCCGCTTTTCCGCCCTTGCACTGTGTGCGCTGTTTGCGTGCACTTGTTGTGTGTGTGCCTACCTGCGTCTCCGCGGTACGTTGCGTCCTTGGTGGTGCATCAGCAGAAGCATGGGGAGTGCCTGCAGTGCTGGATTCATGCTCGGGGAGCCGCTTCTTCGTTGTCCGTGCTCGGCATCCGTGTTACCGCTTCGGTTTGTCGTACGGTATCTCTTGGCCGTGGGAGCCGTTTGTTTGCGGCATCGTAATTTATGCGCCGGGCGGGACGTGTTTCGTCGGACGGTGTGTGTCAGTTAGGCTGCGCCGCTACATGTACGGGCGCACTTTGATGGCGGACGGTGTTGCTGGCTTGCCGGCGGTGTTTGGCCTACTTTTCGCATCGTAATTGGACGGGCGTGTGGACTGCTGCGTGCCGGCGGTAACTGGTGGTTTTTGCATCCGCCAGCAGGGCGGTGGTGCTTCCGCCCGCCATCGTAATGTGCCCCTTAGTCTTGAGCTATGGTGCATCTTAAATCTTCTGGGGAAAAACATAAAACTGGCCTTTCCATACATTAGTATAGCCTGTACCTTTTCCTTCGAAATCCCTTAGCACCAGGATTCGCTCTTGGTGTGGTATTTTCATTCATCTCTTTCAATGGAACAATAACTAAAGACATTTGCATTCGCTGCACAATTTGGTGTAATTTGACATAACACCCTGAGGAAAGGGTGAAGGTGAAGAGGCCCAAATATCTTGTAAAAGTAGTTTGAAGGCCTATTAGATATCTGCTCCAGTGTGTTTTAAAGTTCCTCATTTGTCACTAACTGTCCAAGAAACTAGAGCCATACATAATACACACTAGTTATCATGTCCAAAAGAGTATTAAAATACATGGAGCAGGCTGCTGCACAGGGTCTGTCTGGTCATGCTCCCAAAGATAGCCTGATCACTGTCAAGTGCAGAATGACAATGGGGAGGCCTGGGCAAGCACAAGATGATGTGCGCCTCTTCTCACTATAAGTTATACCAAAACTCAAATAGCGACAGCGAGGCCTGAAGAAATTGCTGCTTTTCAGCAGTACAGTTTGAATTAGCCTTGCTTTGGAGATGAGAAGAAGGGGCAGAATACAGGAAAAGGGGGCTGCAGAGGGGAGCTGACTGAGGAGTGAGTGCCTCATTCCATAGAGTACATCATCACACATGTAGTGATTAGCCAGTCACTGAGCTTAGGTAAGTAGGTGGCCAGTAGTTTTAGGAAGGCAAATCTTGTATTGGTGATTGGAAGGATCAAAATAGTATGATTAGGTAGCCTGGGCCATGACTGGAGAAATTTATGGATGATGGACATGATCGTTCAAGGGTCTTGCATTCAATTATCTCTTTAACCAAGATCCAGTGGATTTACCTGAGGGTCGGTGCAATTTGTTTGTTTCTTCTTAGGCTAAATTTGAGTCAAGTGACATGTCACTGGACCCTTCGCAATTTGGCAAGTGTCTTCTCAGATATTAAGGACATGTGACTTAAAATGTCACTTAAAATCTTTAAAACTGCAAATCTCAGGGATTATGGGAGATTTATTTTGAAAGTCAAACACCACCTCCCCCAACCTATTCAACATTGCTAGATTTAATTTCCTTGTAAGGGAAAACTGCACTGAGTCGGCTATAATAGATCCCTTTTCTTTTGTTGCTTTAATTTACTACTTGTCTGTTTAGTGTCTGGCTCCCATTATAGCTTTTGGCAGTTTTTCCCCTGGATACACATTCTTGTCTCTATTTAGCCATCTAACTTTATATCTTTGAGTTAGTTCAGCTCTTTTCATCTCTTAAAAATTAAGTTTGAGAGTAGTTAGAGGGTTTAGGCATTCAGTTTGTGGGAATGGTCTAGCTTTTGGTGCTCCTGCCTGCCAATATATTAGCTACAACACCTGTGTATGTCATCTGTGCCATCTCATCCTCTTATTTTCTTTAATCAGTGCTTTCTGTTGTTTACTGGAGCATTTGCAGGCCACTCACCCAACCAGCATGGATCCCTTAGTGTTGATGCCCATGCCTGCTAAAACCAAATGCCTTAACCTTGAAATTCACTGATGCAACAGGAGTATCAGGGAGTCACCTGAAGACCCACTGTATAGCTGTGGGACAATCTGTTTTAGGATTTTAATCATGCACTATTCTGAAAACATCGGTTTTGGAGAGATATAGGCGTAGCTTTTCAATAAAGTTTAATGTGTTGCATTTCCACATAATAGAGCTTTAAAATCATAACATTCATTTTATTAAGGCTATTATTTGTATTTGTAGCCATCTCAGTGATATCCACATTAGAGAAGTAGCTTCTTGCAAAGCTACTTCAACAGTGCTAGAAAATGATTGGTCAGTTGGCACTTCCTATGATGTCACTTCCTGTGATATTACATTTTATGCAAATTAGAGGGGCCTCGCATGTTTCTATCCTGCCCGGGGCCCCACAAATCCTAGGACCGGCCCTGGAGAGAGGATGTGACTTTGCAGCTCAGGCTGAACTGTTCCTATTGTAGTAGAACCAAGGTTGATTTGCAAGTAGATGGTCTCTTTGAAGTAGTATATTGGGTGGAAAACGATTAACTGGCATGCAGCCCTGAGCCAGTGGCTAAGACTGTCTGCAAGTGATTATTTTATCACTTTTGTGCCTTCCTCATGTCCTCAGGTATCCAAGCCTGTGGGTGTGCAGTGCCAGTCTACAGCTGTGTTCCTAGAGGTGTAAGCCCAAACGAAGAGTGGGCCTCTCAGTTCTGAACCACTAAAAGTTAGAAATTAAATATCACATAAATAACACATATATTTCTATGCATGTTCCATTCTGTCCAATAATGGGCTTTGCATTTGTAAGGTGGCAAGTAATATAGGTCCCTGATTGAATGCCTGACTGAAATCCAATCTCAGCACCTAAGTGATGTCATAAACCATGAAAGTATGGCTTCTGTTGATTATAAATGCAGCCTGATAATGAATTGCAACCTTCACACTCGGTTTAGATTCCCCGCATTGTTCGCTGGAATGTAAATTATAACGAATTGTATTCATAAAACCTAATCGTATTACGTGAAGCACATGTAACCTGTGCGGCGAGTGTTCAGCCCAGAGAGCGAAAATAATACATACCACGTGTGAAATATGTAAGATGACAGATTACAGGAAGATTAAATGCAACAGTTTTGAAGTGGGTAATGGCTTTTTTTCTGTAAAGGATAATGCAGCAATGCTCCAAACGAAGCGTAATAGAACCAGAGAAATTACAGCAGAGGTCACTTTTCAAGCAATTTATGATTGCAATTTTCCATTGATGTGAGAAGCAGAAACTGTTTACTCTACATATCCAA
Source organism: Calotriton arnoldi (assembly GCA_963921515.1). NCBI lineage: Eukaryota > Metazoa > Chordata > Amphibia > Caudata > Salamandridae > Calotriton > Calotriton arnoldi. The sequence continues at coordinate 14,167 of CAWUFW010026541.1, forward strand.
AGCCTACAAACTCACATATATTAAAATATTACCAGCTTTGTGGAAGGTGATATTGTATCGGAAGACTCCATGTCTAATAGTATGCAAGTATATGGTATTTCTATAGCGCAAACACAACCAAAAGCTTTTGAAGCGCTGTACATGGTCAGTGACAAGCATAAAGTTAACAAGTAGTAGGAAAGGAAGCTGGGTTGTGGACAGTTAATGCGTTGTGATGAAGTGTTTTCAGTTGCGGCTGGTAGGGAATGGGGGTGCCGGCGCGGGAGGGATGGGGGTTGAAAAATATTTTTTTTAAAACACTTACCTTTTCCGCCTCCTCTCCTCTTCTCTTCTCTTTCTGATTCCAGTCTGGAAGAAGCTGCAGGAAGCAACCATGTGCTCAGGCTCCCCATAGCCAATCACAATGCTGCAATGCAGCGTTGTGATTGGTATGAGCGCCGTGGATCGGCGCTCAGATGGGGACAGGGAGCCTGTGCATATTCCTCACCAGGCTGCGTATTACAGCCTGGTGGGGAATATGCAAAATGCGCATGACTGTTTGGCCGGGCCAAGACGGCCAGCTAAGCAGTCATGCGCACTTAAGCGTGCACAAACCACTCCTCCTCCCTGAGCCACCAACCCCACCCTAACACAGCCCGCAGTAACGAAAAATAAAATGATAATAACGTATTATCATTTTATTTGTCCCTTTTCACTGCTTTAAGAGCAGTGGCATGGCGCTCCTCCACCTTGGCGGAGGAGCCACCACTGAGGATTCTTTAAATTGGAGCAGCGTTGGGGCAGTCCTGATGGATATGGGGATATTGTTCCAGATTCTAGGTACCTTGATGGAAAAGGTCTACTATTTTGTTTTTTTGTTTTTCACACTTCTCAATCTGCAGTCTGATGGTGTCCCGGCTATAGGTGTGCTGAGACTCACCAGATATGGTGAGCGCGTCTGTAAGATAAGGAAGGGTGCTGGTCGTGATGACCTTGTAAATAATGCAGCTGGTTTTGATGATGGTGGGGGGCAGCAAGAGGAGCCAATGGACTTCCATCAGGATGGGGGTAAAGTGATCATATTTATCGAGCTCGGATGAGATGTGCTGTGACTTGTAGGAATGCCCCTATGGGGTGCCAGTGTGGAGTCTCGGATGCCACAACAAATAATAAATGGAACTGTCTTGTACATTGTGAAGTTTGTTTCTTCTTCCTTGCTCTGCATGGCTTCCGGTAGTTGATGTTTTCAGTGCTTAATTACAAAAAATAAGTGCATGGACTCCACATTTTACCTAAGAGTCCACCACAAGTGCTGCTAAATGCAGAGGTTGCCTACTACCATGAATGCCTAGTCTTGATTCGACTTCAATTCTGTTTATTCCACCACACTACACTTCTATCTCTTAATCTCACTCTTACAGGTTCTTTTTCATCCCTTCCTCTCTTTGTTTCTGATTTCTTATATTTCTCTTCCTCATTCTTTCTCCCTTTTCTGACTTTCCCTCTTTTGATCTGGGTCATGGTCTGATGATTAAAAATAAGTCCATTACCCAAGGATAAGTGCTGATGACCACCACCTGCAACCTCAGCACAAATTAAACACTGGGTGATTTGGCTTACAGGGATATTTCAGGAATTACATTTCTTAATATTCTCTATATCATATTTATTTCAGTGACCATGTCCAGCCCCAGAGCTTTTCCTCCTATAAGTGAACCTACCCATGTTCCACCCATCATCCCTCCTAGGTGCTCATCAGCTCACAAATGCAGGCACACGCACAAATAAATCAATAATTTATTTATTAATATTTGTTTGCAGTCTTACTAAAAACCATTAGCAATGATACATTTGGCAAGAGTCACACACATTTCATAGCTCTTTGTAGCTTTGTTGGGCTTACAGTATTGATCTATGATATTTAGGCAACATTATATCCGGCAAAACGTTGTAGAGAGTTCTGAAACAAAGTGTTGGACAATTTTTGAAATGGTTGCTGTCTAACCCTAGATCTCCTGTGCTTGCATCGTACTCAAATATTTTCAAATTTGTGCATGCTTAATGGCCTTAATTCCTTTTTTGCACACTCTTGTTAAATCTTCCCATTGTGTATTACTTCTAGTCCTAGGGGAAATAGTAATTACACCACAGTAATTGGAGTGATTCTGATAATTTTGAGTTACCCTTGTGATGGAAAATTACAAAATGTTACACAAATACACCTGCTTGCGTAATTTAGAGAAATTTGGAGTACAAATGCCTACAGCAAGAGCACAGGGACAGAGCACAAGTGGCTGCTAGCTGATGCTCTTCATGGTCTGTTTCATTTTGCTCTACGAAAATAGTGCTAAATGTTGAGTACTCCTTGTATAATTCCATTTAATTTTGCTGCAATTGTGCATAATTATACTACAGCAAATTACACAAGTTAGGCCTACTCCTACCACTTCCTCTTGCAAAAAAATGCTATGACTGACCTAGGTAAATTAGCCGCAAAGTGTACTCATTAGACAGGCCAGATGAGTGCTGTAGAACAGATTTCCTGTTGTTTGTTGGTTGTCTGGGATTGGTTGAAATCAGCCACTTTTTGGCTTTGTGTTATCAGACAATTTGCCAGCTATACTATACCCCGGATTCACTACAAGAGATGGATGAATATGAAAATCTAGTTCCCCGGAATTTTGCACGAAGGCAAGGATTTAATTCATGTTTACTGCTTTTCTTATTTGGGTGTTTGTGTGACTGTATTTTCAACAAACTTAGAGAAATAATGAATAACTCCATTGATAAAACTTTCCAAAGGATTTTAGGACCTGATTTAGAGTATGGCGAATTACCTGTTCTTCCTCCATCACAGAAATTTAAGACAACCCAAATTCCAGAGAAAATGAGTTAGCTGCTATGATAGGTTAAATAATAAGTGTTGAGTCACAGTTGTTTGAAGCCCTTGTCCAGACAACAACAATGAGCCAGAGAAGACAAATATGGGTCAAAATAGTGGATGAGGTGTATGATGTTGCCAAGTCCAGATGCCTACAGGAGGAGATTTGTAAGAGCTGGAATGAGCTACAGGAGAGAGTCGATTACCTCACTTCCAGGGCACACCAAGACTCCCTGGCAACTGGTGGTGGCTCACCCAGGCCTCTCAATCACTAGGAGGAGAAGGTGTTATTCGTACTCCACACTGAAGGCATTACTTGAATTCCATGCAGACTAGAGACTTGCAAATACAAGCAATAGCTTTCTATTGCTAGAACATACACCCTCTACACAATCTGGCAACCCTAAGCTCTACCAAAATTCTGTACACTATTGACAACCTATTCACTCAGGTTGACTACATGATGCTTGTCACATCTCGCTACATAACATTCCTCCTAACTATCTACCATTTCATCACTCTGTTACAGTATTTTCCTTACCACATCTCCTAATACAATCCCATTCCAATGAATGAATGAATTTATATAGTACAGCTGCTGCTTCATTAGAAGCGTCCTACCGCTTTGACAGTGATGGAAGTAGGAACAGATGCTTCTCAAAACAAAAAGGTCTTCAGCTGGGCCTGAAACAGACTTTCACTAGCTATATATTGAAGTTACAGTGGTAGAGCCTTCCAGAGACTAGGAGCTAAATAAGAAAAAGATCTGCCACCAGATCTAGCTTTCCTCACTTTACGGACATACAGCAGATTATGACTGGCCGAGCGGATTGCCGTAGGAGGGAGATATTTTTTGAGCTTGTCTTGAATGTACCTAGGGCCGTTCTGATAGAATGGTCTGTGCATAACCATAAGTGTTTTAAATTAGATTCTAGATTTAACCGGCAACCAATGAAGTTTCTTCAGACCTTGCCTAATAGAGTGTCTTCTTGGAATATTCAGTACAAGATGAGCTGCAGCATTCTGGACATGCTGAAGACGGGTGAGCACATTAGCATCATCTAAAGTGGAAGTGATAATGCATGTATAATACCCTTCCTGGTGACTAGCGGAAGGTATTTTAAGAACTTTCTTAATGCTTTTAGAAATCCAAAACAGGTATCAGCAGTGGCCTGCACCTGGGGTTTGAAAGGTAGAGCTGTATACATTAACACTTCCAGATTCCTGACAACAGTTGAGGGGGTGGATGCTCGCCCCAGCTCAGGAGGCCAAAGTCTCATAGCATCTACTGGGAAAGGAGTACCAAACACTAACATTTCTAGATTATCAGAATTAACTTGTAGACAGCTATTGTAAATACAGTCGCAGCAGCAGTGAGACAGACCTTGAAATCAGCAACCTCAGTGTGTCAATGAGCTATTGAAAAGCCGACATAAGTTGTGTGTCGTCGGCATATGATACGATGTTCAAAGTAAACCCCACCTTTGAGCTATCGGAGCTAGTGGGGCCATGTAAATGTTAAAGAGAGTAGGGCTTAATGCTGAGCCCTGCGGGACGGGAAACATCCTTTACCCCACATGCGTTACTCCGCGTGCCATTACCCCGCATTTTTTCACCGCAAATTCTTTTACAACGCAGGGCTTTACACCGCAAACTATTACAATGCATTCCCCAAAGTAACGCCCCGGTGGAGTTAGAATAGTATACTGCATTGTAATGGGGAATGCGTTGTAATAGATTGCGTTGTAAAGCCCTGTGTTGTAAAAGATTTTGCGGTGTAAAAACTGCAGGGTAATGGCGCGAGGAGTAAAAGTGTGTGGGGTAAAGTGTCCTATTCCTGCGGGACACCACAACTTATTGCTCTGAACTGATAGGTCAAAGGCAATAGAAAAACTGCTTGTCGCCTGTCAGATAAATAGGCGCAAGCCAGTCTAAGGCTCTGCCCACTATTCCTGCCTTCTCCAGTCTCTGTACAAGGCTTTTTATGGGACACATTGTCAAATGTGGAGGATAGTTCTAACAAAATAACCACCGCTTTACGCCCAAAGGCAAGATTGCTTCTAATATATTTAGTGACCTCAAGAGGGCTGATTCAGTGCTGAAAACTTGTACCGAAGCCCGACTGACAGGAATGAAAGATATCGTTACACTCTACATGCCTGGTGATTTGACAGTTCACCAGGGATTCCAGTATGTTCCCAAAGACAGGGGAGGAGGGAGATAGGCATATATTTGCTCAAAGTGAACGGATCCACATTGACTTTTAGTAAAAGAGGCACCACACGTGTCTTCTTTCAAATGGAAGGCACCTCACCGCATTCTAGAGATACATTAAAATGGGCATTAATCTGCTGGTTGATTGCAGTAAATGTCTTTGCTAGCATATAGGGAGGACAGGGATCAAGAGGAAATCCAGATTTAACTTTTTGAATTATATGTTCAGATTCTGCTAACGTGATCTGTTCAAATGACTCAAGCAGCAGGCAATCCCTATCCTGAGAAGGGTTAGAATTAGAACCAAGAGAAGGGTGTTCCACAGGCCTATTGATGTTTGAGCGAATGATTTCCACTTTAGTGTGAAAAAATAAGGATAGGTCTTCCACCCGCAACTGAGAAGTGGGAATAACTTGTTTGCGAGCCTCCGGATGCAAAAATACTTTAACGATTTCAAAAACCTTTCTTGGAGCATTTTCGTGGGCAGATTTTTGACTAGCAAAGAAGTCAATTTTGGCTTTCTTTAACATTTTTTTTCGAAACTGCTTGAGAGCAGTGCTATGTGCCTGCTTTCTCAATAGGTGTATCAGCCTATTTTGGGCACAAATCACACCCTTCCCTATGTAACACCTACATGTAATAATGTACTTATAACAATGTAAGTGGTACACTTTACGATCTCATTCACATGCCACATATTATCTTACTTCATATCATACAATATAAAGAAAGTCATGTGTGATCATATACATTAGAACAGGTGACTCCATGTTATTAAGACTCTAATGTTTCAGGTCTGGTTATGAAAATTGCATATCACTGCATTGTGGGAGTTTATTTTTCTTCATTTTTGGTATATTGTTCAAAGAAATATTTATTAAATTATAACTAATACTTAATGAGTGGCAAACTAGAGTGAGTCTGAAATCTTCCCATTGCATCCAATAAGTAACACTTTGTTTTTACACACATTATCTTCAAACATAATGATGCTTCACTTGTTCCCTCAAAATGTCTGGGATAACTCATTTTGATTTAAGCAGCAAACCTGCATGCATGGCTTCATTTACATATAATGTGAATGAGAGTGCTGACTTTATAAGCCTTGTAAAGTGGTCTTTGTCGGCTGATCAGAGTTGTTCAAATGTCTCACTCAAGTCTCACTGTCTGTTATGAAATATAATAAAAGATGGCATGTATTAAAATAGGAGTAACGCTGCAGCGCCACTTTGTATGTACCGAACATAACTTACTCTAATAAAGGGGGTTGGTGCAGAGACACGGAATCACCTGGCACAGATGTCTTTGAATCACACCTGCATATTGCCAAACAGATAATTTTTAAAAACCATGTTCTATAGCTTAAGAACATAGCACTATTAAATGTTCTTCCACTACAAATGACTCATTGTTAAAGTTCAGATTTTAAATTTACAACAAATTCAATGTTGCTATTATATATTGTTGAATGTGCTTAATAAAGTCAATAACGATTCTATTGTTCAAACTTTAGATTATTGAGAAACAACTCTTTTAGGAATTTAACTTCACTGACTGTTGATAATGTATAGTACTATGGAGCCTGGGACACGAGTGTCAAATACCCTAGTTTTGACAACTCACAGAGACTATTGCAGACCTGAAGTGTGAAACCACATGTAACTTCAATCCATTCAATATTAATATTTCTCAAATATGTGTACATTAATAAGACTGCAGAAATCTATAAGGACCCTCAATTGGATCAGTAGTGGTTCTGCATCACGTTTGTGGTGCACTAAGCCGCCTGCACAGCTCAAAATCAAGCCCCAAATCCTATTGAGTTATTGTATTATTTTCAAATAATGTACACTGTCATTGGCTAAATCATTTTTTGATGTTCATGGTCGAGCAGTAAGATCTCACTCATCGGCGTCAACTATGTTATATACCCTTCCTCAGGAAAGAACATCAGCAGACTTCAGTTGGAGAAGCACTGCTGCCAATGAGTATGACTTGCCCATCAGATTTGTGTGGCCTGTGACCTACTCCTCTCCTTCTCTCTCGGGACACAAGAGGTGATACAGCTAGCAGAGTTCAGTTCCTATTACATAGATAATTACCTGCCCATTGTCACTGTAGCATCACAAAAACCGTGTCTTGATTTCTGTTACTACAACAATAAAACCTACTGTGCAGCCAGAACCCTCTACACCTTTGTCCACTTTGTCAAGGTCACAGGCTTGTTGGGAAATTGCCAGGGCAGGACATGCTGAGGGAAGGGAGGCTCAGGGTACAGCCGCTAATGTCAACACCATGGGTGGAAATGTGATGGGTGCAGCTATATGGCAGGGGCAGAGCTGGGCCAGAATGTAGATGTTTTAGGGGCCCAGAATGATCTCCTGACAGTCCAGAATGATTGACAGAGGGCCCAAAATGATCTCTTGGAGTATCACCTGACTGTCCACACTGTACATTCTGGGGTGCTGCAGGGTGGCTTTAGAGCATTTTCTGCATCAGTGTCTGATTTAGCGGTGTCTCCCATTGGCAATCAGCATCTGCTGCCAGTTTGGTCCCAGTAACATCTACATCTGTTAGTTCCCGGAAAGGGGGACACTGTGGTACATGGAACCAGCTGCCACTAACCCCTCTGTTCACACTCAGGCCATTTCAGTGGCCCTTAGAAAAGGTTGTTCATCCGGCCCATTTGAAGACAACACCCAACAAGTCATCACAGATAGATGCAAAAAGTAATTGTTGAGAGGTCTGCACTTCATATTTGCCTCTACTTTCGGCGTGCGGGATGTGGAGTTCTAAAGTTCGGCATAGTGCCGACAGGGTGGAGGGCTGTGGTCCTGCTCTGGGGCATTTCAGGGTCCTGGGTCTGACTAGGAGGCAGGTGGTCGGGTGCAGTATGAGTCCTGCTCCCTTTTGGAAGCTTCCATGGATCCCTGAACTGCCAGGAGCAACCTTGGAAGATCTAATATTCTCCAGTCCAAAATGGTGTTCAATACAGCTTTACCTTCTCTGCCCAACCCACCATGGCAGCAATAGCTTACCATGGCCATCTTTAGTAACCTCCACCCACAACTACAACTGATGTGGCTGTGTTATCTTGTGGGAGTAAGACAAAAATGCCAGAAGCAAATTCCCTCCACCACCGAAAACCTTTAACCACCTGAAGATTAAGACAACTGTCAGGTGAGAACAGTGTCCCCAGGAAAGGGGAAGTGGATAAAACATAAATGCCATCCTTACGGTCCCTCCAGATGATCGCAAGAGTCCTCTGGGCTCCAGATATCTTTAGTGTTCGCGATGTATCTAATAAAGACACAGTGCTATTACTAAATGCTCACCAAATACATGTGTATATGCTGAGGGCGCAAACCAGGCATGCATTCTTACCTAATAGCTCCCACATTCCCATTAGTAAGTACCGACTGGGACCTTGAGTATGCAGTGTACTCTTGAGGGAAATTAATATATAGAATGTAGGTAGAGGCACGTACTACCCAAGCATTTACTAAAACAAAAGAAATCCTAATAATTACCTTCTTAAATAACGTGGTAATTCTTCCAACCAGACCCAGAAACAAAGCAGAAGAATTAGATCATTCTCTAATATAAGTTGCAAAGAAATCAAAAATATATATATCCATCAGACGGGTAAAGTTCTCAAGGTTCAACAAGAAAAATAGTACCAAAAAAATAACAGTTTTTTTCTGTCTCTTTTCTCTTGCAGCGTTTTGTCACCACCAGTCGCCAGGATCACCAAATTGCCTCACAGGACGGTGAGTTCAAATATCAAATAAATACATGTAAGCATGCACCTTATCAACAAAAGGTGAACAGTCAGCTGATGGTAAAGCTTTCTACACCTTTTTGTTGATGGAGGTTTCCAGAGACCAAGTCCATGGACTGCCGTAGGCTGAAGGACGCAAAAAACACGTAGTGCAGGAATCAACAAAAAAAGGCATGAGGGACTAGCAGCGCCAACTGAAAGATTCACTAATGGGCAGTGGCGGCTCGCCGAGGGAGTGCTGCCGGGCGGTGGGTGGGGCGGTGGAGGGGCAGGGTGGGGGGGTAGTGGAGTCCGACATATGACAGACAGGAGTAAGGTAAGTAATGAAATAAATAAAACAATTTACCTTGCGCGCGCTGCCTCGCCGAGTTGGTGATGCAGCGCGCACAAGGTAAATTGTTTTATTTATTCAATTACTTACCTTACTCCTGTCCGTCGTATGTCGGACTCCACTACCCCCTCACCCTGCCCCTCCCCCGCCCCGCCCCATTGCCCCGCAGCACTCCCTCGGCGAGCCGCCACTGCTTAATGGGGCTGCAAGTGATTCATGTAATCAAGGGCTTCATAAGACATGTAAAGAATGTGCTCTAGGCACAAACAATTGCAAGCAGCGATTATACTCCCAGGTGCAGCTTTTATGTTGGCGCACCCAAGGAGCACTGGTGAATGCAGTGAGGACTTCCAGGAGGGGCGTCGATGCAGGGGAGCGCAGAACACTAGAGCTCATCCCCTGCCTTGACCTTCTCCCCACTTCTGATGTCTCGGCTGCACTGCGCATCATGCAGAATGTGCAGCTGTGACATCTTTTTTTCCCAGGCCTACTTAAGGGAATACAGGAGGAGGAAGATTACAGAAATGTTGCGTCGCAATTGCTTCTTGATTCTGTGCACGCTCTTAGTATTATCTTGTACTATTCTAACTAGTATTCCCCTATATTTTTGTCCAGGTGTTTTGTGGTCCTCTCTATTGAGTCCTGCCCTTCTGGAGTTCTACTTTGGAGGTTTTTAATGCCGTTTGCTTTCCCTTCGCCAGAAGTGGTTTCTTTACAAAGGCATTCCCTGATAGGAGTTTATGTCCATCGGCAGGGTGGCTAAGGGAAGGGATCACCCTTTCTTCTGAATCAAGGTCTCTCAATCCAAACATGACCGGCACAACCGGCGATTGACAGTGATGTCCTGTGGTGAGTGTCTGGACTATTCACTGTATCTGTCTTCTATTCACAGATTTCCAATCCACTCATGGAGTGTTGCCTAGAAAAGAACTCTAAGCAATTGTTGGCTCAACTTTACTTTCTCAAACAGCATACATTCTAACTTGTTTTCAGAATATGTAAAATTGTAATTTTTTTTCCCACTACCAATAAAAATGAATAAAATACAAATGAATAAAAATAATGTGTGCTGCAACATTAGTCACATAAAGTACAAAAAACTGATGCATTGAATTTTTGGCAAAACATGCACACTATGTAATAAAGTCAAAAAATGTAACTCACTTTTATTGGCCACTCATAATAAACATTTCATCAAAATCAAAAGGTAAATGACTATTGTATTAGTATGTAGAACTTCGGCTGTAGTAACTTCTTCAATTTGTTGAGTAATTCTAAATTTGTAGCAATACAAGCCCAGTAAGGGAGAAGGATAAGTCAGCAATGTGTATAACACTTGTCAAAATGTGAACCATGCAGAGAAGATACAACTTTAGGAAGTAGTCATGAAAAATAAATTATGACTTTGGCAATGGAATGTATTCAAAAAACCCACCTATTTTGTTTCATATACACTTTGGGCCCCTCCTCATGTTTTACACAAAAAGTATGCTCAGACGTCCAATTCACCCAATTTGTCCAAATAACCTCATCAAGAACATGTTGTAATCTTGGAGACACACATAACATGTTTCTGGTGCATTAGATGAAACTCACTTAAATAGGCATCATTACATGACATAGAGGAAGTATATCAATATTCTTTTTAAACCCATCCCACCAATGTTCAAGCAGCTTGCACTGCCGATCTCTCAATCACCAGTTTCTGTGAAAGACTCCAAAATATCCAACAATGACTTCCTAGTGGTCTAGCAGATGACAGGTTGAAGATGATCTAAGAGGATTAAGCAGACATATTAATATGTTTGTGATTATTTCTTTCATTTTCCGATTTATTTCTTTACTTTTGACTTTGAAAAAACATCAAAAGCTGTAACATATACAATCTCACCTTGCATGCCCATCTTTATATGTCACATTTAGAATATATACTGTTGTACTTTCATAAAAACATTCCTCAAGTAAATATATTGTTAATATAATGGCAAAAAAGCCTGAAAAGTGATTAGATTTGTAACATACATTCTAAAAGAGGATATGTCAATATAGGATTTTTTACATGTACATTTTACTTTGTCACTTACCATAAGGCAACAATGTTTTCAATTATTTCACATATGAGGTCACTGCCTTCTTCCTTCTCCTTTCATCTTGCTGGTGCATCTCACCAACATCACCCTTGGATTCCTAATGGTAATCATCATGAGGAATTAAAGGAATGTTACCCCATAGGGCAATGTTGTGAAGCATTCAACATTACACAACAATCTTGCAGACCTTCTCAGGAGAGTAGATGAGGTTCCCTCCAGTCTTATCTCAGCACCGGAACTGAGTCTTCCAGTGTCCAAAAGCTTGTCCACAGTCCCCTTTGTTCGCACATTGTCTTAATTCAAGAACACTTCGCCAGACTTTGTTGGGTTTCTCAGTGGTGTTAAAAATTGTGTGTGTGTCTGTAAAATAGAATCACAAAAGTACACATAAGTGAAATTAAATCTGGAAGGCCTCAACTTCCCTAATAAATATCACTATAACACTAATTTTAACACATACCAACAAGCCAGGCACTCATTGATACAAGGTCTGCCATCTATTATGATACAGAGCTGTGATATAGCACTAGTGAGCCATGAGTGGAGCTTGGAAATCTGCCACACACACCGGTGATGTACAGATCTGGTATGCAAACTACCTGCACATTGATGTAGTGGAAATCCTTCTTATTGTGGTATGCTTGCTCCCAAGGTGGCACCAAAGCAACGTGGGTTCCATCGATGGCACCAAAGCATGTGGTATGCCTGTCAAACCATACACTTGGCCTTGATAGTGTTGAGTGTAGAATTATTTATTCTAAAATGGATGCAGTCATTCATATGTCTGAGCATAGTAACTGGGACTTTGCTGAGGACAGCTGAAATAGTTGGAAGGCACATCCCACTGAAATCTGTAACTCTGTACAGGAAGGAGCCAGTAGCACAGAAATGTAACACTGCCATAGCCTTCGCAGTAAGTGAGATGGCACGCTGAATTCTTATTCCCGGCAAAATGTCGGATAAAAATGTAAGTACCTAGATTCCAGTGGTGTCACGGTTCAGCCTATACTTTTAATGATGTGTGTTTGCTTCATGGTTTCCAGAACAGGACATGGCTTGTACACTCATTCACTCCATTGATGTTGAATTTGTCTTTTGCCCTGGACTGGTGGATGGACATATCTGCAACATATCAGTGCAAATTGGCAACATTATGTACGAGATTTATCAAGAAGTTATGCAGCGCAGTGCAGCAAGTCACCCTGCTGTGCTGCGTGACATGGCAAGGACTGGAATGCTCTTTATTTAACATTATAAGGTGCATTCCTGCCTTTTCCCAGTGCTGGTGCACAATGTGCTGCCTAGCACGAATGTAGGCACTCTTGCACCATGGCGCCAGGGTGCATGGATTGCAAGCAGGATTGTTTTTGTCCAGGAAGGGGCACCTTCCTGCACAAAAACAATCCCCTGAGGCATTTTCCTCTTTCTATGTGTGCTGCAGAATGCAGAATGCAGCACACATAGACAGAGGAAGTAACAAGGAGTAATAAAGATATTTCTCCTTGTTACGCCTTGTTACACCTGGGAGGTGTAGCAGTTTTGGCGCATTACCAGGTCTACCAGTAATGGTAAATCTGGGAATACATCGAAATCCATAGGTTTTGCGTAGGGAAAACACCTACGCACCACCAACTGAATGCCTCCCTGGGGCAGAGTAACAAATCGCAGTGATTTGCACTGTGTTGGGTTACTCTGAATTTATCAAGCCACTCAGGGCCGAGCAAGGCCCCCTTGATAAATCAGATCTTGAGGGTTGTGTCACTTTTGCACCCTTGCGTGGCGCAAAAGCAACGCAACTCATTGATAAATATGGTCCTGTATGGTTATACATGAGTGATGGACATATTTCAGCATATTTTGATTTTAGCCATTGTAAAATGCACTACATATATGAAATGTTTATATTTTCGAATGAAAAATATTTCTTAACTTATTCTCATTATTTCTGGTAAAATATATTGTAAGAATGTGGATTATTAGTTGGGGTGAGTGGTAGTCCAACACAAGCAATAATGTCACTATTTTTGTAAGTTCCTGTAAAGATTTAAGTCATCCAAACCTGAGCTCAAACACTGGTAGCTGTGGCATTGAGCAGAGAGGCTTAACCTAGGAAAATGCAGTTAGAAGTACTGAAACAGTTACAAAGTTGAAAACACAACATAATAGAAAACCAACTTCATTTTATAAAAATAGAGACAAACATTCAATAAGTTGAACCAGATATGATTTTTTAAAGTTTTAAATAAAAACAGTGCCAAAAAAAGCAAAGCAGCAACCATGGGCAACTGGTCGCACTAGAACAGGGCAAAATCCCAAGTTAAGGCCGACTGTGGTGGATCATCGGGTGGATACTGGTCAAAGAGTTACCTTCTTTTCTTAGAAAGAGTTCTGGGTGTGGATGGGTGGTCGATGGGTTCATCTGCATCAAGGGTGGTAGGCTGAAGCCAAAGTAGGGCTCAATGGGGATGGGTTGCAGAGGGATGGGGCCATGATGTGGTCGTCGACAAAGGTGGGAAGGCTCTGAGTGGGATACTTTCATGATTCATGCCTAAAATGTCCTTGACATCGCTCATGTGTCGGTCGACATTGGTTCCGGTGAATTCATTGCCAGTCGGTTTTTGACACCTCTTTGGAGCTCAGGATTTCCTTCGCGGAACAAGGCTACAGCCTGGAGCCGGCAAAAGGTCTGACATTATTGGATGCAGCTTCGACGTTGGCCCCATGGAAAAACATAGCAGGAGCTCCAAGAAGTCTAATCCCACCATCAGTGCATCCTCAGCGGGCCAGCTGGCAGGAAGGTCCTGGTCCTACATTGGTTCCCTTGAAGAAAAGTGCCCAAAAAGTTTCTAAGTTCCTGCTTTGAGCATTAGGTAGGAGGAGTGCACTCTAACTCTGGCCAAGGGGCCCAGGACCTCAGGAACAGCACTTTGGGGTCAGGAAGACTCACTCCACAGAAGCCACTAGCAGGGTTAGAGCAGGTGCAATGGAAAATGTTTGTTAGAACTGACATCCTTGGTGTGGTATTCCCCCAAACATTTTTTTTCACACCACCTGTTTGCGGAATTTATTTTTGTTATCTTTAAAATTCTGTGCACTTTACCACTGCTAGCCAGTGCTAAAGTGCTTGAGCTCTCTCCTTCAAAAATGCTAAAATTGGCTAATACCGAATTGGGACATTTAATATACTTATAAGACCCCAGTAAAGTGGTACTGCATATACCCAGGGCCTGTAAATTAAATACTGCTAGTGGGCTTACAGCACTCAATGTGCCACCCACTAAAGTAGCTTTTAAAACCTTTCTCATGCCTGCCACTGCAGCCTGTAGTACAGTTTTAAAATGCCATTTCAACCTGGCAAAATAAACCTATTGCCAGACCTAGCCCATCCTTTTAATACATATAAGTCACCCCTAAGGTATGCCCTAAGGGCTCGTAGGGCAGGATGTATTGTATTTAAAAAGTAGGACATGCATGCTTACATTTTACTTGTCCTGGCAGTAAAAAACTCCTAAAGTAATTTTTCACTGTTGGAAGGCCTATCTGTCCCATTGACTAAAACTGGGTTACCTGTTACATATAATAAGTGATAACTTTGGTTTGGGAGCAGGTAGAAATATACTGTTTACACTCAAATTAACTGCAATGTAAAATCCTCTTTAATGGTAAAGTTGGATTTTAACCCACAATTCTAATTTGTATAGAAAGTTGGCATTTTCTTGTTCTAAACATTTGTGCCTTCTGCCAGTGTCCTGGGTCTCATGACTGTTAATGTCTCTGCTTTTGGGGTTTATGTATTGCTTCCGGACAGTGACACAAAGGGGGCTGAAGGGTAGACAGGATGGGCCATCTTGGCAGTATGACTGGGAGGAGATGCACCAGCCTCACATGCATTTCAAAGGACTCTGCCTCATACGCGCACACTCACACACACACAAACACACAAAGGAATCTGACACCAGGACTGTTGTTATCCCAGATTTCCTGAAGCTTTCACAGGGGAAGGTAAGAACTTTCCAGAACTAGATGTGGGGGTAGTATGGGGCACTCCCCCACTTCAAAGGCTGTCACCAGGTATACATATTGGACCTCCAGAGCCACACTTCAGAACACTCCTGGACCAGTGGACATTACAGATGAGGGACTGCCTTGCCCTCCAGAGGACTGCCCTGCTGCTACCAGAGGACTGTCCTGCAGCTTGAGGGCTGCCTCGCTGTCTGAGAAGGAAGACTGGTCCTGCTCCCTTCGTCCCAGGCTAGCCTGAGTGACTCCATAGGTCAGTTGGTTGACCTCCTGTCTGAGCTACAGGGACACCGCAAGCTCCAGAAGTATCCCTGCAACTGCCTAGCTGACCTGCAACAGAACCAGCCTGAGCCCTGCCGGCCTCTGCTGGAGTGAGTTCTTGAACCCCAAGAAGTGCCTCCCCAGGACCTTGGCCCTTGGCTGCCATCAGTTGAGCTCCTCCTGTGAAAGAAAGGTGAAATATTGGGACTGCAAATGTGCCCATTCACGATCGAGACTCTGCCGCCCCCATGCCCGTCAATTTGGAGCTCCGGTGAATCTAACTTTTCATGCTTCAGCCACTGGCAATGATGACCGGAAACGCGAGATCTGCAATTTGTGCTATAGCAACAACAGCCAACCCACTATGACCGCCAATACGAAGCTACAGCAATGACCCTCTCCAGCCCCGACCGGATCTTAGCACAACAGCAATGACCGTTGCGATGCCAGGCCTGCTTTTCACGCTACAACGATGACAATCTGCAACGCTCTCCAAGATCCTCGCGGCATCCTTCACTGTGAATGGAAATCTCTGCACTATACATTGGGAAGGTAATTCTTGCAGCTGAACTCTATTTTTTTTAAATTGATTTGGGATTTATTTTGCGTTGTATTTTCACTTTATCACTGAATAAATGCTTTACACTTTGCTTCTAAGTTAAGCCTGACTGCTTTGTGCCAAGATACCGGAGGGTTAAGCATAGGTTAATTTAGTGACTTTTGTGGTTCACGCTGACAAGGATTGTGGTTATTGCCTGAGTAAGGCTTCCACCCCCTCAACCAATAACCTTGTTTCTTACAATATAAGTCTGTAATGTGAAACCTGCATTCAGAGATGGAGACTGGGTATCAAACTCCTGTTCGATATAGTTTGGTGTTCAAAATGTTAACTTTAGTGGCATTGTAACTTAACATTGTGCTTTTTTTATAGTTGTGCTTACCTTCTAATTTGCTGTCTGCTGTGTTGTTTGTCTTCCGACTGTGCCAGGTAGGGGCCCAGACCTTGGAGAAGCCGGGTTATGTTGGTCCAGATTTATCATGTCTTTGCCTTGTACTCACATCATCACACAAAGCAATGCAAGGACAATGCAAAGGTTTCAGTAATATTTACAAAGCGCTGCAAGGGGCGATTTGCGCCACCTTGTGTGGCATCATAAAGAAATGTAATGCAACGTGTTATGTTACATTTCAAGCTGGAAAGCATTCCATGGGTGGAGCATGGGTATTCCCATTCATCCATCCTTGGAATTTGACGGATTCCCAGGTTTAATAAAGCTAGTATACCCGGAAATTGGTCAAAATGCTACACCTACGCCAGTGAGGTGCATCGAGTAGAAATATCTTTATTTCTACTTGCTATTTCCTCTTTTCACTTGTTCTGCAATCAGCAGCACACATAGAAAGAGGAACATGCCTCTAAGGATGTTTTTTGTGCAGGCGGGTGTCCCTTCCTATAGTGCAAGTGTGCCTCCGTTGGTGCAGTTGCCAGCACAAGGGGAAACATGAAATGCCCCATATCTTTGTAAATATGGAGCATTTATGTCCTCTTTCTTTCATGCAATGCATCGCTGCAACTTTGCTTGCTGCTCTGCATTGCATGAAAGATTGGTAAATATGCCCTTTTGTTTCAGTAGATTCTGTGGTTGTTGTGAAAAGGGTTAGGACATGTATCTTTTTTTCCTCCAACACAGGTGTGGAGAACGAGACAAAATGTTTTCCTCGTCAGAAATTATTCTCTAAATATGGCAGACTGAGCAGTGGCTTTTGGTTGCTCCATCTGTCATGTTTGGAGTATAACTCCATTGACGGTTGATGGAAAATGTGGCTGAATTTTCAAACAGTTGCCACCATACTCTAAATCAGATGATCGGAAATTGATGGTGCAGATGGGTAAACAGATTGTTTTTGATGGGCTGTATGTTTTTGCCAAACTCTAAGATTGGCCTTTAGTTGACATAGAGACTGAGGGCCAGATTTATAAATCTTTCACGCAATGCAGCAAGACAACTTGCTGCGCTGCGTGAAAGAGAGAAGGCAGGAACGCCCTATATTTACCAATATATGGCACATTACTACTCTCTGTTTGCGCTGGTGCACAATCTGCTGCTTAACATCAACGCAGGCACCCTAGCACAATGGTGCAAGGGTGCCTGCATTGAACGCATGTGAGAAGTTGGCCTGGTATATGCTGTCCACTAATTATAGTGGGCACCTTGCACCAGTCCAAACAACCCCTTATTGGAGATAGGTTAAAGACAACCTTTATTGAAAGCTATCCTAGTGGTAGCTATGGAGAGCAGCCTTCAGGCTAAGTCTTGAAGGAATGTAAAGCAGCTTGTTTTACCAGTCTATAATCTCTTGAGTGACCAAATGAAAGAGGACCACACCAGGTATATATATAAAATATATGTATTTAGTCTTAAACACACCCCTCTAGTCTCTTTATGAGGCTAGAGTTCGAAGTACATAAGTTACAAGTCGAATATCAACAGTAATAGCACAAATACACGTTTGAGCCCTGGGGGCGTACCAAACCATATACCAATAAAGTGGTATAAGAACCACGACTGAGCTAGACACAAGGCCTAGAGCCTGTAGAAGTGCTTGGCCCTCAAGGAACCACCCAAGGTAGTGACACAGGGGACCCACGGGGGACGCGTGCAGTGTGAGAACACAGCCGCGAGCCGCCGTTGACTTCTATGGGGAATGTCGCGGTTGGAGTTTTAAAGAAAAAGGACACTTAGAGGAGGACTTGGAGCAAACCCCTTTAGAACTAGGTTGTTCTAGAGTCTATACCCACGGGAGCACCGGAGTACTCGAGTTACCTCACCCAGGGAAGCCGGGTGCATAGGTGTCTTTCGGGGTCGGGTTTCGTTGTCGTTTTCAATGGCGATCTGCTGCAAAGTGCTGCTGGCGACCAAGTCTAAAGTGTTCGGGTGGATCCAAAGGTGGATCGAAGATCTGAAGAACCTGAAAGCAGAGGGGACAGAGTCTGGGTCACTAGCCG
>CAWUFW010026542.1:0-32727 GCA_963921515.1 Calotriton arnoldi
AGTGCGAGACTTGGATCCCGGGCCGATGATGATGACTCCGCGCACGGTCCCTCGACCTCCCTCTGGACCGGGACTTGAGCCGGCGTGGAGCCGACTGCCCGGGCTTCCAGCAACTTTCGGGACCGCTCCCGCAAAGTCTTCGGTGCAAAGGCCGGCAGTCGGAGGCACGACTTGGGGGTCGTGGGCGCGCTCCAGGCAGAAAAGACACGGTCGCGGGTCTCGCTCACCGGCGATCATGCGGTGAGCAATCCCCGCAGGGACTTAAAGCGGGCATCCTCGCTGCACCAGGAGTCGGCGACCTGAAGAAAAATAGAGACAAAAGCCTCAAAAAGTCAGTCAAAATTCCAGTACTGGGGTTCCTGCTCTTCCCGGATCTCGTGCTTGCTGGCGCGGAGAAGAAAGAACTGACGCCAGTGTCGGTGTGGACGGGCGCCCAAGTAGCGCCTGCGGCGCCATCTGGGTGACCACGACGCCAACGACGGAAGCGGAGCCGGCACGGCGCCTACCCAAGCGCGCAGGAGTGCCCGCTGACGAAAACTTTCCCGGATCCAGTCTGACGCCTGGGGATATTCTAAGGTAAGGAATCTATCACTATGTGTTCTCTTTCAGATGTTTGTCCTTCTGTGTAACTGCATAATGAAAAGCAATCTATGCATTCTTTTGAAACTGGATTGCCTACAGCAAATGAAATCAGGCATATTGCAGTGTGTAACTGGTAAAGGATGGATTTATTTTAATGTATAGGCATTATTGTTGCTTTTGTAGGCGTCCCTATCTCTCAGGGTGCTGACGCTCCTTATAGTTCACCCTGGTAGTGAGATTCTGTTTTGCTGGGAGCAGAAAAACCACTCCTGTTAATGTGCATATTTTTCCCCTGGGTGCGCATCTGAAAGGAATTTGTAGAAGGCCTTATGTGAGTGAGTGAGTGTGTGCGAAGACACATCCCTGGCCCATACCCATTTGTGTGTGAACAAAAGCCACACCAGTCATCCAACCCTGTGTTCATGGGTCGTTAGGTGAATTCTTGCAATACTTATTGTATGGGAAGTTTACTATACAGAAGAAACATACCATTGCAGCCTGTTTACAAGGAGTTTTTGTGGCTCACTTGAAGTTGACTTGCCCATGTGCGTGCAGCGCGCATGCCCTCACTGACACGTCTTTGTTATGTTCCATATAGGCACCCCAATACCGCTCAGGTAATGGATGCTCACCTTTCACCTACATTCCCCTGATATTACGCACTACATGACGGTTCTTAGTACTGACCTTTACCTAGTTACAAGAATGTCCAAAGATGACATGGGGTTTTTCTCTGAAAAGCTTAAAGCCTCATTCATTATGCATGAGGATCCTTGGAATCGCAGCAGGCCTGCACCATTTCCTGAACAATAGCTATGTATAAGGGTCATTCCTTCTGTCATCCTAGTTCGGCCATGACACAGCAAGGCATATCCCCAGGGGGTACCACTTTGGGCATATATACACCATATGTTGCTGAGGTAGTCAGGAGAGAGGCGCGATTCCATGCTGACACACTGACGCGAGATGCTGGGGTTCCTGCACACAGACACTCCAGCTCGCAGTGGTCTGACGATCCCTCTTGGCGGGTGTCCATCTCGAGACCAAAGCCCGGGGTCCCCAGTGTCTCACTTCGAGGTAATAGGGGCTGACTTTATCCAAGAGGATTCTTGGCCTTTACACCTAAATACATGCTAGGTACACCAGGTACATCTAGTTAGGGTCGCATTGTAGGAGTACGCATTTTACTACTGTCGAGACACAGTTAGCACATGTCGGTAACGAGCATATCTGTAAGAAACATTAGTAGTGATAGATGCCTTACCTTAGAATAATCCCCAGGCATCAGACTGGATCCAGGAAGGGTTTGCACCGTCCAGCAGCGCCTGCGCGTTCCCGGTGGAGTGGGCGCTGTGCAGCTCCGCGCCTCGGCGTTGGCGCCGTGGTCGCCGAGATGGCGCCGCGGGCGCTAGCAGGCACGCCGCCCCACGCGCGCTGGACGTCTGTTCTTTGTACACGACTTTCCGTTGCCAAGGCAGCGAGAGCCATGAAAGATACTGACCACTGGTGCATTGAGAACTAGGGCCTGGAAGGATGACCTTAACTCCTAGAAATCCCAGTTCCGCAGAACGGGGAGGATGGGGTGGCGGTAAGGAATCTATCACTACTAATGTGTCTTACAGATATATCGCTACCGAAGGTAAGTAGCTTGCATCTGGAGAGACACGCTAGTGACAGATTCCCTTACGCTCTAGAATAGATACATTCCCAGCAATACCAGCTCGGTGGTGGGGTCTGCAAACCAAGATCACACCAGAAAGTCACAGAGAGCGGGCCGGCCAAAGAAGCCGTCTCTCCGGACTTGGCTGTCCAGGCAATAATGCTTGGTAAACGTGTGCAGCGAGGCCCAAGTGGCGGCCTGACGACATGTCTTGCAGGGGACACCATCCCAATGCCGTAGAGGCTGCAGTAGCTCTGGTGGAATGAGCACGCTGCCCAACCGGGAGGTTCTTTTAGCCAAGGAGAGTAACAGGCTTTGATACATAAGACAAACCAGCGGAGATAGTTCTCTTGTGTGCACGCCCGACCTTTCTTGGTGCCAAGCGTAGCCAACACAAAGAGCTGGTCGTCCACCCGAGAACTGCTGTGTGCGGCTGACATAAAATGAGCGCCACGCTTTGGGTCCAGACTCTGTGGAGCCTCTCTTCCTCTCTGGAAGGATGCGGAGGCGGAAAGAAGGTGGGCAAGGTTAATAGTTCTGCCCGAATGTGAAGAGGCGCGTAACCGCGCTTGGCAAAAGAGGAAGGACGTGGGCCGAGCACAACCCTGTCCCGGATGGACTGATGGGAAAGGAGGCTTACAGAGAAAGAGCCTGGAGCTCACTCTACTCGGGCCTAGCGAGGAGGTGGATGGCCACCAGGAAAGCAGTCTTCAAGGTCAAGAGGCGAAGAGGACAGTTATGAAGTTAGCCTCAAGGAGCACACATTAAGTAGTAAGAACGAATCCAAAACTCAGGAGTCCCACTGGGGGGCATCAACGAAAGAGAGAATAGGAGGAAAAAAGGTATGTAATGCCTTTAAGAAATCTATTTACAGGCTGAGGGGACTTGAAAAGAGAGGGCTGATCAGGGAGCCTGAGAAAGGACGAAATAGTAGAAAGGTAGCCTTTGATAGTGCCCAGAGCAGAGCCCTGCTGGGTCAGAGAGAGAAGGAACAGTAGGACCTCAGAAAGAGGGGCAGAAAGGGGATCCACAGCCTTTGCTGTGCACCATGCCACAAACTTGTTCCACCTGCAGGCGTATACCACTTTAGTGGAGGGACGCCTGGCTGCCAGAATGACATTACAAACTTCAGGAGGTGCAAGTCGAAAGGGAATCAACTGCCGCCGCTCAATCTCCACGCAAGGAGGTGGAGACTGGACAGGTTCGGGTGGAGGACCGTCCCCGCTGCTGCGACAGGAGATCCTCCCGAAGAGGCAGTCTGATCGGAGGATCGATGTTCATACTGAGTAGCTCGGGATACCATAATCTTCAAGCTCCAGTCCGGGGCCACAAGGATGACTTGTGGCCCGGTCGCGCCTGATCTTCTTCAGCACTATGGGCAGAAGTGGTATAGGCGGAAAGGCGTACAACATACCGCGCAACTCCACTCGCGACGAAAAGCGCCGCGAAGCGAGTGCCGTCTTGGAAATTCCAACACGCAGAACTGATGACATTGCACGTTCTTCTTCGGTGGCGAATAGATCTAACCAAGGCTCTCCCCACTGCTAGAAAGAGACCTTGCACCACCTCCGAGTGAAGACGCCATTCGTGATCGCAGCATGCACCTGCGGCTGAGTTCGCCCGCCCTGGCGTTCAGAGAACCTGCCAGGTGTTGAACCACCAGGGACATGCCCTGATGTTCCAGCCATGTCCAGGAGACGCAGAGCCTTCTGACAGAGGGTCCACGACCCCACCCCGCCTTGTTTTGTTGCAGTACCACATGGCGGTGGTGTTGTCCTGTGAACACCTGCACTACTCTCCCTTTGACAGAGGGAAGGAATGTCTTTAGTGCAAGCCTGATCGCCCGCAGCTCCAGAAGGTTGATATGAGCCGGGACTCCGCCGGAGACCAGAGGCCTCTGATCTCCGCCTCTCTCCCATGTGGCCGCCCCATCCCAGAGAGGGACGCATCCGTCACCACTGTAAACTCCGGTTGGGGAAGGGAGAGGGATCTGCCAGTCGACCCAATGCCGGTTCATGAGCCACCACTGCAACTGTCGTGCAGTGCACTCTGAGATCCGGACGTGATCGGACAGGTTGCCCTGATGCTGCGCCCACTGGAACTTCAGGTCCCACTGCAGAGCCCGCATATGCCATCTGGCATGATCGACCAGCAGGATGCAGGAGGCCATGAGGCCCAGCAGCCTCAGAGTCACTCTGACCGAAACCCGGGACAAGGGCTGAAAGATGGGAATCAGAGCCCGAATATCCCGGACTGCGCTGTTCGGGAGGATAGACCTGAAACTGCGCTCGTGTCCAGAACCGCTCCGATGAAGAGGAGCTTCTGAGAGGGGATCAGGGTGCGACTTCTGGCACGTTGATGGAGAACCCCAGCAAGTGCAGGAGGTTGGCCGTAGTCTGGAGGTGGGAGACGACTGCCTGTGGCGAGCCCGCCTCCAACAACCAGTCGTCGAGGTAGGGGGAAGACTGAAACCCTGATCTGCCTAGATGAGCTGCGACCACCGCCATCGCCTTTGTGAACACCCGAGGGCGCTGGCAAGGGCCAAAGGGAGCACAGTGAACTGAAAGTGCTCGTGGCCTACCGTGAACCGCAAGGTAACGCCGGTGGGCTTGCAGGACTGGGATGTGGAAATAGGCATCCTGCAAGTCCAGCGCTACCATCCAGTCTTGTGGATCGAGAGCAGACAAGACCTGAGCCAGAGTGAGCATCTTGAACTTCTCTTCGCGGAGGAAGCGATTTACGTTCCGGAGGTCTAAGATAGGACGCAGGCCCTTTGTCCTTTTTGGGTACGACAAGTAGTGGGAATAACAACCACGACCTACTTCTGGCGTCGGAACGCTACTCGATCGCCCCTTGGCCAAGAGGGTCGCGACTTCCTGCTGAAGAAGCACCAAGTAATCCCCTCGACATACGGTGGTACTGAGGTGGCATGGCTGGAGGGGTAGTCTCAAGGGGGAGGAGTAGCTCTCCGGACTATCTCTAAAACCCACCTGTCCGAAGTGATGGTGCGCCAGTGGGGGAGGTGATGGCTGAAGCCTGCCGCCCACTGGTGTTTGATGGGCCTGAAAGTGTCGGACTAGAAGGTTTGGAGGCAGTGGTGGCCGGGTGGTGGTGGACTGACCCGCCCGCTGGCTCCTTGATCCGCCCACGGCGGAACCCGCGTCCGCGCTGGGATTGCTGCTGCGCAGGCCTGTGGATCTGTTGCGAACGCTGCGAGCGTGCCCTTCCGTGTGCCACGAAAGGAGCGGAAAGGCGAGAGGAGGGCGGACTGCCGAGAGTCCCAAGGACTTGGCCGTAGCCCGTGAGCCCTCAAACCTTTCTAACGCGCTGTCCGCTTTGTCGCCGAAGAGGCGACTGACCATCAAAGGGCATGTCCATAAGGGTGTTTTGGACATCCCCCAAAAATCCAATGGTCCTCAACCAGGCGTGACGGCGAACCGCCACCGTCGTTGCAATACCGATCTGCCCAGTGAGTTGGCGGTGTCTAGGCCACAACGAATCATGAACTTTGCTGCATCCCTCCCTCTGCAGCAGCCTGGGAGAGAGCTGGCCGGACCTCCTCCGGACACTGGGGCAGCACTTTGCGCCACCGAATCCCACAGAGAGTGGGAATAGCGGCCCAAGAGGCATGCGGTGTTCACGGACCGCAGCGCAGAGCTGGTGGAAGAAAAGATCTTTTCCCAAACTGATCCAGTCTTGGTTTTCCCTATCCGGTGGGGGCGGAAGGAAGGCGGTTGGGAAAGCAGAGGCTTGGACAACCAAGCTCTCTGGGGTGGGGTGTTGGGAGAGGAAAATGGGGACACCCTGAGCAGAGGCGATGGCGTCGGGCCACGTTCCTATCTACAGGAGCCCTGTGGTGGGCCTGGACCAAGTACCCAAAAGAACGTCAGAAAGGGCTTCATTGAAGGGCAGCAGCGGCTCCGCGGAAGTAGCTGCTGGCTGAAGCACCTCTGTCAGGAGGTTAGTCCTGACCGGCCACAGTAGGGAGCTGGAGTGTGGGGCCTCCGCCGCCCTACGCAGCACCACAGCATAACTAGCTCCCTCCTCCGTAGCCACGGTAGGGAGGAGACAGCATGCCAAGGTCTGGGTGAGAGTATCCAGACCACTGGCGTCCCCATTCCTCAGCCCAGTCCTGTTCAGACTCGCAAGCAGCTGCGAGAGGGTCCTCAGACCCTCCTAGTCCTCCCCTTGCTCCTCAGACTGTTCAGCAGGTCGAAAATAAGGAGCAGGGACATGGGGATAAAATCCCTGAGCAACGCCGAGAACGGCATCGATCGACACCGGCTCGACGCCGCGACCACTTACTCGGGCTGAAACTGAGGTCGACGTCGCCCCGAGGAGCGGGCGGCGTCCAGAACTGGTGCCGGTGGAGTCGGCGTCG
Organism: Calotriton arnoldi; assembly: GCA_963921515.1. NCBI lineage: Eukaryota > Metazoa > Chordata > Amphibia > Caudata > Salamandridae > Calotriton > Calotriton arnoldi. The sequence continues at coordinate 6,624 of CAWUFW010026542.1, forward strand.
GTGGAGGTGTGACAAGGTCAACCGGCGCCGACCGGGATCCAGGCCTGGATCCAAGGGTGTCTCTGCGGCGCTGAGGCCGGGCCGACAGCGACGCCGGAGCCAGAGCAGACAGCGACGCCGGGGCCAGAGCCGACAGCGGCGCCGAGGCCAGAGCCGACAGCGTGCGGGCCAGAGCCGACAGCGATGCCAGGGCCAGAGCCGCCAGCGAGACACCCAGCCGGGACCGCGGGGCCCGAAGGCGCACCAGCGGGACCCGACGGCCCAAAGAGGCGAGCCATGGCCGACAGGAATTCCTGTACTTGGGCCGGAGTCGCCGACGACCCCGGGAAGGGAGGGTAGTCGGGGCGACTCGCAGTAGGCTCCGCCCGAGCCACGGGGTGGGCACCACCTGCACCTCAGCCGCGTCGCGTGACCGGGAAGTCGGAGAACGATGACGCTTCTTCGACTTCTTGTGCTTCGTCTTACCTGACCCCGAGTGCGAAGACTTTGATCCCGAAGACCCATGGTGATGACTCCGCTGCACGGTCCCTCGACCTCCCACGGGATCTCGAACAGCGTGGAGCCGACTGCCGGGCTTCCAGCAACTTTCGGGACCGCTTCCCGCAAAGCCTTCGGAGCCATGGCCCGGCAGTCGGAGCACGACTTGGAGTCGGTTGCGCCCCAGGCAGAAAAGACACACACGGTGCGGGTCCGTCACCGACATCATGCGGTGACAATCCCCGCAGGACTTTAAACCGGGCATCCTAACTGCACCTTAGAGTCGAAGACTCGAAAAAATTAGAGACAAAAGTCCTCAAAAAGTCAGTCAAAAATTGACTGGGGGTTCCTCTTCTTCCCAGATCTGCGTTGCTGGCGCGGAAAAGAAAGAACTGACGATCACGCGCGTGGGCGGCGCTCAAGTAGCGCCGCGACGCCATCTCGGCGCACCACGACGCCAACGACGGACGTGGAGCCGCACGACGCCACCTACCGACGCGCTAGGGGACTGCTGGCGCAAACTTTCCCGGATCCAGTCTGACGCCTGGGGATATTCTAAGGTAAGGAATCTATCACTGTGTTTCTTTCACAAATGTATTTTATATACTTGCCTGTATTCATTGTTTTAGCACAATGGTAGAAATCTACCATCCTTTTGCTCTGTTAGTGCTTATAATCATTTATATCTGTTACTGTATAGTGGTTGTTTCAGCACACCTATTTTACACTAGAATCACGCTGGTTCAATAAATGCTTATTGAAAACGTCCACACTATTTATTCTGAGTATCTCTCTGAGACGACGTGAGCACGAGTGACTGAGCGAAAGTAGTACACTCTTTCCACGATCTTGAGGGATCAGGGTTGTCGCACAAGTTACTAACTTGTGTAACGATATATCTGTAAGAGACAGTAGTTAGTGACAGATTCCTTACCTTAGAATATCCCCAGGCGTCAGGCTGGATCCTGGAAAGTTTTTGCGTAGCAGTACCTTTGCGTGGTCGGTAGGCGGCGCCGTGCGGCCCGCGTCCGTCGCCGGCGTCGTGATCGCCGGGATGACGTCGCGGGCAGTACTTAGACGCCGCCCTAGCGCGCTGACGCCAGTTCTGTACACGACTTTCCGCGCCAGGAACGCAGAGCCATGCAAGAAGCTGACATAGGTGTCTGAAAAATACTAGAGCCCTGAAAGGGATGTCCTTAACTCCTAGAAATCAGTTCGCAGAACGGGAGGATGGTGGGCGGTAAGGAATCTGTCACTAACTACTGTCTCTTACAGATATATCGTTACACAAGTTAGTAACTTGTGCATCTGAAAGAGACACGTTAGTGACAGATTCCTACCTTAGAATAGATACCCCAGCAATACCAACCCCGGTGGTGGGTCTGCGAACAAAGATCAGACAAGGAAGTCCCGGAGGACAGAACGGCCAAAGAAGCCGTCCCTCCGGACCTGACTGTCAAGACAGTAACGCTGGTAAACGTGTGCAGCGAGGCCCACGTAGCTGCCTGACAGATATCCTGCAGCGGAACACCGCGGCCTAAGGTCGTGGTAGCAGCCGCTGCTCCTGGTGGAATGGGCACGCAGCCCAACAGGAGGCTCCTTCTTAGCCAAAGAATAGCAGGCTTTGATACACAAGGTTACCCAGCGGGAGATGGTTCTCTTGTGCACCGCCTCGACCTTTTGGCGCCCACGTAGCCAACAAAGAGCTGGTCATCCACCCGGAAGTGTTGTGTGCGGTTGATATAAAAGGAAAGCGCACGTTTTGGGTCCAGACGGTGGAGCCTCTCTCCCTCTGGAAGGATGCGGAGGCGGAAAGAAGGTGGGCAAAGCGATGGTCTGCCCAATGTGGAAGGCAGTAACCACCTTTGGCAAGAAGGACGGACGCGTCCTAAGAACAACCTTGTCTGGATGGACAGACAGAAAGGGAGGTTTGCATGATAGAGCCTGGAGCTCACTCACCCGCCGAGCGGAGGTGATGGCCACCAGAAAGGCTGTCTTCAGAGTCAGAAGACGAAGAGGACAGTTATGTAGAGGCTCAAAGGGAGCGCACATAAGAAAGGTAAGAACCAAGTTCAAGTCCCACTGAGGCATCACAAACGGAACAGGAGGGAAGAGGTGTGTAATGCCTTTAGGAACCTGTTAACAACAGGGGACTTGAAAAGGGAGGGCTGATCAGGAAGCCTGAGGAAGGCCGAGATAGCACAAAGATAGCCCTTGATGGTACCCAGGGCAGAACCCTGTTGGGCCAGAGAAAGAAGGAACAGAAGAACCTCAGAAAGAGGGGCAGAAAGGGGATTCACAGCCTTTGCTGTGCACCATGCCACAAACTTGTTCCACCTGCAGGCGTATACCACCTTAGTGGAGGGACGCCTGGCTGCCAGAATCACATCACAAACTTCGGGAGGCAAGTCGAAAGGAATCAACTGCCGCCGCTCAATCTCCACGCAAGCAGGTGGAGACTGGACAGGTTCGGTGGAGGACCGTCCCTGCTGCTGCGACAGAAGATCCTCCCGAAGAGGCAGACGGATCGGGGATCGACGCTCATACTGAGTAGCTCGGGATACCAAACTCTTCGAGCCCAGTCCGGAGCCACAAGGATGACTTGGGCCCGGTCGCGCCGAATCTTCTTCAACACTCTGGGTAGAAGTGGTATAGGCGGAAAGGCGTACAACAGACCGCAACTCCACTCGCGACGAAAAGCGTCACCGAGCGAGTGCCGCCTTGGAAATTCCAACGCGCAGAACTGATGACATTGCGCGTTCTTCTTCGGTGGCGAATAGATCTAACCAAGGCTCTCCCCACTGTAGAAAGAGTCCTTGCGCCACTTCCGAGTGAAGACGCCATTCGTGATCCATCATGCACCTGCAGCTGAGTTCGTCCGCCTCTGGCGTTCAGGGAACCTGCCAGGTGTTGAACCATCAGGAAAATGCCCTGATGTTCCAGCCATGTCCAGAGGCGCAGAGCCTCCTGACATAGGGTCCACGCACCCCACCCCGCCTCTGTTTGTTGCTAGTACCACATGGCGGTGGTGTTGTCTGTGAACACCTGCACTACCTTCCCTTTGACAGAGGGAAGGAATGCCTTGAGTGCAAGTCGGATCGCCCGGAGCTCCAGAAGGTTGATATGGAGCCGGGACTCCGCCGGAGACCAGAGGCCTCTGATCTCCGCCTCTCCCATGTGACCGCCCATCCCAGAAGGGACGCGTCCGTCACAACTGTGTGCTCTGGCTGGGGAAGGGAGAGGGATCTGCCCATGACCCATTGCCGGTTCGAGAGCCACCACTGCAACTGTCTTGCAGTCCCCTCCGAGATCTGGACGTGATCGGACAGGTTGCCCTGGTGCTGCGCCCACTGGAACTTCAGGTCTCACTGCAGAGCCCGCATATGCCATCTGGCATGATCGACCAGCAGGATGCAGGAGGCCATGAGGCCCAGCAGCCTCAGGGTCATCCGCACCGAAACCCAGGATAAAGGCTGAAAGATCGGAATCATAGCCTGAATATCCCGGACTCGCTGCTCGGGAGGATAGGCCCGAAACTGCGTCGTGTCCAGAACTGCTCCGATGAAAAGGAGCTGTGGAGAAGGAATCAGATGCGACTTCGGCACATTGATGGAGAACCCCAGCGAGTGCAGGAGTTCGGCCGTAGTCTGGAGGTGGGAGACGACCTGCCTGGGACGAGCCCGCCTTCAGCAGCCAGTCGTCGAGGTAGGGGAAGACTGGAACCCCTGCCCGGCGCAGATGAGCTGCGACCACCGCCATCACTTTCGTGAACACCCGAGGGGCACTTGGTAAGGCCAAAGGGGAGCACGGTGAACTGAAAATGCTCGAGGCCTACCGTGAACCGAAGGTAACGCCGGTGGGCCGGCAGGACGGGGATGTGGAAATAAGCGTCCTGCAAGTCCAACGCTACCAACCAGTCTCCAGGGTCGAGGGCAGTCAAGACCTGAGCTAGGTGAGCATCTTGAACTTCTCCTTCCGGAGGAAGCGATTGACGTTCCGGGAGGTCCAAGATAGGACGCATGTCCTCCTTGTCCTTTTGGGCACCAGAAAGTAGTGGGAGTAGCAACCACGTCCTACTTCTGGGGTCGGAACATGCTCGATGGCCCTCTTGGCCAAGAGGGCCGTGACTTCCTTCTGCAGAAGCACCAAGTGATCCCCTGACATGCGGTGGAATTGAGGTGGCATGGCTGGGGGTGGTCTCGAAGGGGAGGGAGTAGCCCTTCGGACAATGTCCAAGACCCACCTGTCCGAGGTGATGGGACGCCAGTGGTGAAGGTGATGGCGGACCCTGCCCTCTACTGGCGTGCTGTGCACCTGAAAGGAAGGGACTAGGAGGGCTTGGAGGCCGCGGACGGGGCGGAGTTGGTGGCCTGACCCGCACGCTGAGTTGCTCCGAACCGCCACGGCGGTAGTCGCACGCCCCTCGGCCACGCGAAGACGCTTGCTGCGCGGGCCGGTGGCTGGGCTGCTGACGTGATCAGGCGCCCCTTCCGTGGCCACGAAAGGGGCGAAAAGCAGAGGTTAGCGGAGGGCGCACAACAGAAAGGCCCAGGGACTTGGCAGTAGCCCGTGAGTCCTTAAACGCTCCAGCGCATGGTCTGCTTTGGAACCAAAAAGACCGACTCCATCAAAGGGCATGTCCATGAGTGTATTCTGGACATCACCCGAGAAACCAGTTGTTCTCAGCCAGGCGTGGCGACGCAGCGCCACCGCTCGCTGCAAGCGATCTGCCCAGCGAGTCGGCGGTATCAAGGCCACAACGTATGGTGTATTTAGCCGCATCTCTACCTTCCGCAATGGTGCGGGTAAGCAGTGTCTGGACCTCCTCAGAACACTGGGGCAAAACAGTCGCCACCGAATCCCACAGGGAGTGGGTATATCGGCCCAAAAGGCAAGCGGTGTTGACGGACCGCAAGCCAGCACTGGAGGAAGAAAAGCCTTCTTCCCAAACTGGTCAAGGCGTTTGGATTCCCTATCCGGAGGGGCGGTAGGGAAGGCGGTTTGGGAGGCAGAGGCTTGGACAACCAAGCTCTCGGGGGTGGGATGTTGAGAGAGAAACAAGGGGTCGCCCGGAGCAGGGCGATGGCGTCGGGCCACGTTCCTATCCACAGGAGCCCCTGTGGTGGGCTTGGACCAGGTGCCCAAAAGAACGTCAGACAGTGCATCATTAAACGGCAGCACAGTCTCCGTGGAGGAAGCTGCCGGCTGAAGCACTTCTGTCAGAGATTAGTCCTGACAGCCACAGTAGGCAATTGGAGGTGCAAGGCTCCAGATGCTCTACGCAACACTGTTGCGAAATTAGCTCCCTCCTCCGTAGCCACGGGAGGAGACAGCATGCCAGTGTCAGGGAAGTGTCTATACCACTGGCATCCCAAGTTCCTCTGCCCAGTCCTCATCATACTCACACTGCCGTGTGAGAGGGTCTTCCGACCCTCCCAGCTCTCCTGGTCCTCCTCTGGTGTAAAATATGGAGGAGGAGGGACATCTGGGACCCAAGGTCTCATCGGGCGCCGGAGCCGGCGTCGAGCGACGCCGGTCCGGCTCCATGTCCGGAACCGGAGAGAACTGGGGAACGACCGTCCCGAGCGCCCGGGCGGCGCCGGAACGGCACCGGGGAGATCGGGCGCCGGGCGTGGTTAGGTCAACCGGCGTCGATCGGGTTGCGGTACCACCGAGCCGGGATCGAGGCCGGGCCGGGATCAAGGCTGGCGGGACAGGCGATGCCGGGACCGGAGTCAGCCGGCGACGCCGGAGCAACCCCATCAGGGCCCGCGGGCCCGAAGGCGCACCGGAGGGACCTTGAGGCCCGAAGAGGAGGGCCATGGCCGACAGGAATTCCTGTATCTCGAGCCGGAGTCGCCCGAACCCGGGAAGGACGGGTAATGCGGGGCGGCGCCACAGGCACATCCGGAGCCGCGGGGACGGGACGGTGCCGACAGGGGCCTCAGCCGAGTCGCGAGACCGGCGAGGCGAAGTCTTAGAGCGATGGTGCTTCTTAGACTTTTGTGCTTCGACTTACCCGAGGAGTGCGAAGACTTGGACTCCGATCGGCGGGGGCTCCGCGATCGCCCCTCGACCCCTCACGGGACCGGGCTTGGTGCGCGTGAGCCGACTGCCGGACCTCGAGGAGCTTTCGAGACCGCTCTCGCAAAGCCTTCGGGTGTAAGGCCCGGCAGTCAGGGCACGACTTCGTGTCGTGGTCTCGGCCGAGGCAGTAGAGACACTCTAAGTGCGGGTCTGTGATCGACATCATTCGACCACAGGCGTCGCATGGCTTGAAGCCGGGCATCCCTACCGACACCTAGGAGTCGAGAAGACTCAAAAGAAACAGTGAAAAAATCACCAAAAAATGTTACAAACAATTGACTAGGGCACTGCTCTTCCCGGATCTGCGCTTACTGGCGTGAAAAGAAGAACTGACGTCAGCGCGCAGGGCGGCGTCTAAGTACTGCCCGCGACGTCATCCCGGCGATCACGACGCCGACGACGGACGCGGAGCCAGCACAACGCCGCCACCGACGCTCAAGGGTACTGCTACGCAAAAATCTTTCCGGATCCAGCCTGACGCCTGGGGATATTCTAAGGTAAGGAATCTGTCACTAACGTGTCTCTTTCAGATTGCCATTATCACAGATGCTTACAATACCTTGCTCAAAGCTTCCCAGGTGTCGAGCTGCCCATTGTAACGCCATGAGTGCCCTAACTGAAAAGGAGTTTCACGATCTTCCCAGGCCCCTGCCAGAAGCCTCCCCAATGTGAGCTGCATATGGGGCTGCGTTGAAGATTGTCTTGAGCCTACATGTTTAATGCTTCCGTGAAAAAGGCTGAGTCCTGCAGCCAGAGACAAGGCGTATTTAGTGCATTGTTGAATGTTCCTTATACCTAAATGTTAGACGCTTAGGAAAAACCAAACTCGCTGGGCTAAATATTGTTAAAGAGATCCCTAAGTATATGTTTGAAGCAAAACATCACAGCCTTCGATTTTTCCTTTGCAGTGTTAAACCTTTTAAGCACGGCGTGCGTATTTGGACTAAGTTTTCAGCAATGTTTGAAACTAAGGAAAGACTGGGAAATAAGTAAAAACATTCCCAAGAAACACTGTTGTGTATGGAAGAAGGAATCCCCCTCCCAATAGGTTGTCTTTCAAATACACTTTAAAAACCCTTTAAATGCGTTCCAAAGCAATATAAAGCTGCATACAAAGTGTGTGACATAACACTGCAGGAAAACACAGGCACGTTAGACATGCTGGATATTTACCAAATTTGTTAAATGTGTTTTTGATGTATTTTTTAAAGTTTTGCGGTGATGCATGGAGTAGTTCACCTGATTTCTAGCTCCTATAATATATAGTAAAGAGTAAGTCCGACCTCATCCCTTATGATTTTCAGATTGAAGCATCATGGGTGTAACATTTCCCAAATTTCTTGAGAGAGATGTCAAAGGCAGGGAAGTGCTACTTGCCTTGTTGAATGAGGCAGCGCCAAACAAGCTGCTTTGCTCAAGATTACCCTCCCCCGCATGCAACCTTTCTCCACACCAGCCTATGCTCTTGATGTTTCATGATGGGCTTCCTTTCCTGCATCTCTCTGCTGGTCTTATTTGCTCTGCAGTCTTGCAGGGCACCTCCGATCTCCATGGCGGAAAAAAGAATCTGAGAGCTTGCGCACACACAAAGGAAGCAGTATAGCCCAAAGGCACAAGTTACTAACTTGTGTAACGATATATCTGTAAGAGACAGTAGTTAGTGACAGATTCCTTACCTTAGAATATCCCCAGGCGTCAGGCTGGATCCGGAAAGTTTTTGCGTAGCAGTACTCCTTGCGCGTCGGTAGGCGGCGTCGTGCGGCTCCGCGTCCGTCGCCGGCGTCGTGATCGCCGGGATGACGTCGCGGGCAGTACTTAGGCGCCGCCCTGCGCGCTGACGCCAGTTCTGTACACGACTTTCCGCGCCAGGAACGCAGAGCCATGCAAGAAGCTGACATAGGTGTCTGAAAAATACTAGGGCCCTGAAAGGGATGTCCTTAACCCTAGAAATCAGTTCGCAGAACGGGAGGATGGTGGGCGGTAGGAATCTGTCACTAACTACTGTCTCTTACAGATATATCGTTACACAAGTTAGTAACTTGTGCATCTGAAAGAGACACGTTAGTGACAGATTCCTTACCTTAGAATAGATACCCCAGCAATACCAACCCCGGTGGTGGGTCTGCGAACAAAGATCAGACAAGGAAGTCCTGGAGGACAGAACGGCCAAAGAAGCCGTCCCTCCGGACCTGACTGTCAAGGCAGTAATGCTTTGTAAACGTGTGCAGCGAGGCCCACGTAGCTGCCTGACAGATAACCGGCAGCGGAACACCGCGGCCCAAGGCCGTGGTAGCAGCCGTTGCCCTGGTGGAATGGGCACGCAGCCCAACAGGAGGCTCCTTCTTAGCCAAAGAATAGCAGGTCTTGATGCACAAGGTAACCCAGCGGGAGATGGTCCTCTTGTGCACCGCCCGACCTTTTTGGCGCCCACGTAGCCAACAAAGAGCTGGTCATCCACCCGGAAGTGTTTTGTGCGGTCGATATAGAAGGAGAGCGCACGTTTTGGGTCCAGACGGTGGAGCCTCTCTTCCTCTCTGGAAGGATGCGGAGGCGGAAAGAAGGTGGGCAAAGTGATGGTCTGCCCAATGTGGAAAGCAGTAACCACCTTTGGCAAGAAGGACGGACGCGTCCGAAGAACAACCTTGTCTGGATGAACAGACAGAAAGGGAGGTTTGCAAGATAGAGCCTGGAGCTCACTCACCCGCCGAGCGGAGGTGATGGCCACCAGAAAGGCTGTCTTCAGAGTCAGAAGACGAAGAGGACAGTTATGTAGAGGCTCAAAGGGAGCGCACATTAAAAAGGTAAGAACCAAGTTCAAGTCCCACTGAGGCATCACAAACGGAACAGGAGGGAAGAGGTGAGTAATGCTCTTTAAGAACCTGTTAACAACAGGGGACTTGAAAAGGGAGGGCTGATCAGGGAGCCTGAGGAAGGCCGAGATAGCACAAAGATAACCCTTGATGGTACCCAGGGCAGAACCCTGTTGGGCCAGAGAGAGAAGGAACAGAAGGACCTCAGAAAGAGGGGCAGAAAGGGGATCCACAGCCTTTGCTGTGCACCATGCCACAAATTTGTTCCACCTGCAGGCGTATACCACCTTAGTGGAGGGACGCCTGGCTGCCAGAATCACATCACAAACTTCGGGAGGCAAGTCGAAAGGAATCAACTGCCGCCGCTCAATCTCCACGCAAGCAGGTGTAGACTGGACAGGTTCGGTGGAGGACCGTCCCTGCTGCTGCGACAGAAGATCCTCCCGAAGAGGCAGACGGATCGGGGGATCTACGCTCATATTGAGTAGCTCGGGATACCAAACTCTTTCGAGCCCAGTCCGGAGCCACAAGAATGACTTGGGCCCGGTCGTGCCGAATCTTCTTCAACACTCTGGGTAGAAGTGGTATAGGCGGAAAGGCGTACAACAGACCGCAACTCCACTCGTGACGAAAAGCGTCGCCGAGCGAGTGCCGCCTTGGAAATTCCAACGCGCAGAACTGATGACATTGCGCGTTCTCTTCGGTGGCGAATAGATCTAACCAAGGCTCTCCCCACTGTAGAAAGAGTCCTTGCGCCACTTCCGAGTGAAGACGCCATTCGTGATCCATCATGCACCTGCGGCTGAGTTCGTCCGCCCTGGCGTTCAGAGAACCTGCCAGGTGTTGAACCATCAGGAACATGCCCTGATGTTCCAGCCATGTCCAGAGGCGCAGAGCCTCCTGGACAAAGGGTCCAAGACCCCACCCCGCCTTGTTTGTTGCAGTACCACATGGCGGTGGTGTTGTCTGTGAACACCTGCACTACCTTCCCTTTGACAGAGGGAAGGAATGCCTTGAGTGCAAGTCGGATCGCCCGGAGCTCCAGAAGGTTGATATGGAGCCGGGACTCCGCCGGAGACCAGAGGCCTCTGATCTCCGCCTCTCCCATGTGACCGCCCATCCCAGAAGGGACGCGTCCGTCACAACTGTGTGCTCTGGCTGGGGAAGGGAGAGGGATCTGCCCATGACCCATTGCCGGTTCGAGAGCCACCACTGCAACTGTTTTGCAGTCCCCTCCGAGATCTGGACGTGATCGGACAGGTTGCCCTGGTGCTGCGCCCACTGGAACTTCAGGTCCCACTGCAGAGCCCGCATATGCCATCTGGCATGATTGACCAGCAGGATGCAGGAGGCCATGAGGCCCAGCAGCCTCAGGGTCATCCGTACCGAAACCCAGGATAAAGGCCGAAAGATCGGAATCATAGCCTGAATATCCCGGACTCGCCGTTCGGGAGGATAGGCCCGAAACTGCGTCGTGTCCAGAACTGCTCCGATGAAAAGGAGCTGTGGAGAAGGAATCAGATGCGACTTCGGCACATTGATGGAGAACCCCAGCGAGTGCAGGAGTTCGGCCGTAGTCTGGAGGTGGGAGACGACTGCCTGGGACGAGCCCGCCTTCAGCAGCCAGTCGCCGAGGTAGGGGAAGACTGAAACTCCTGCCCGGCGCAGATGAGCTGCGACCACCGCCAACACTTTCGTGAACACCCGAGGGGCACTGGTAAGGCCAAAGGGGAGCACGGTGAACTGAAAATGCTCGGGCCTACCGTGAACCGAAGGTAACGCCGGTGGGCCGGCAGGACGGGGATGTGGAAATATGCGTCCTGCAAGTCCAACGCTACCAACCAGTCTCCAGGGTCGAGGGCAGTCAAGACCTGAGCTAGGGTGAGCATCTTGAACTTCTCCTTCCGGAGGAAGCGATTGACGTTCCGGAGGTCCAAGATAGGACGCATGTCCTCCTTGTCCTTTTGGGCACCAGGAAGTAGTGGGAGTAGCAACCACGCCCTACTTCTGGGGTCGGAACATGCTCGATGGCCCTCTTGGCCAAGAGGGCCGTGACTTCCTTCTGCAGAAGCACCAAGTGATCCCCTGACATGCGGTGGAATTGAGGTGGCATGGCTGGGGGTGGTCTCGAAGGGGAGGGAGTAGCCCTTCGGACAATGTCCAAGACCCACCTGTCCGAGGTGATGGTACGCCAGTGGGGAAGGTGATGGCGGACCCTGCCCTCTACTGGCGTGCTGTGCACCTGAAAGGAGGGACTAGGAGGGCTTGGAGGCCGCGGACGGGTTGGAGGTGGTGGCCTGACCCGCACGCTGGTTGCCCGATCCGCCACGGCGGAATCCACGCCCTCGGCCACGCGAAGACGCCTGCTGCGCGGGCCGGTGGCTGGGCTGCTGACGTGAAGGGGCGCCCTACCGTGGCCACGATAGGGGCGAAAAGCAGAAGTCAGCGGAGGGCGTGTAGCAGAAAGGCCCAGGGACTTGGCAGTAGCCCGTGAGTCCTTAAAGCGCTCCAACGCATGGTCTGCTTTGGACCCAAAAAGACCGACTCCATCAAAGGGCATGTCCATGAGAGTATTCTGGACATCCCCTGAAAACCAGTGGTTCTCAGCCAGGCGTGGCGTCGGAGCGCCACCGTCGTTGCAATAGACCTGCCCAGCGAGTCGGGCGGTATCAAGGCCACATCGTATCGTGTATTTGGCCGCATCCCTTCCTTCCGCAATGGCGCGGGAAAGCAGTGTCTGGACCTCCTCAGAACACTGGGGCAAAACATTCGCCACCGAATCCCACAAGGAGTGGGTATATCGGCCCAAAAGACAAGCGGTGTTGATGGACCGCAAGCCAGCACTGGAGGAAGAAAACCTTTCTTCCCAAATTGATCCAGGCGTTTGGATTCCCTATCCGGAGGAGCGGTAGGGAAGGCGGTTTGGGAAGCGGAGGCTTGGACAACCAAGCTCTCAGGAGTGGGGTGGACAGAGAGAAACAGGGGTCGCCCGGAGCTGGGCGATGGCGTCGGGACACGTTCCTATCCACAGGAGCCCCTGTGTTGGGCTTGGACCAGGCGCCCAAAAGAACGTCCAGTGAGGGCGTCGTTAAACGGCAGCACAGTCTCCGCAGAGGAGGCTGCCGGCTGAAGCACCTCTGTCAAGATGATTAGTCTTGGACCGCCACAGTAGGGAGCTGGAGATGTAAGGCCCCAGCCGCCCTACGCAACACCGTTGCAAAATTGGCTCCCTCCTCCGTAGCCACGGGAGGAGACAGCATGCCAGTGTCAGGGGAAGTATCTAGACCACTGGCATCCCTAGACCCTCTGTCCAGTCCTCATCGTACTGACAGCTGTAGTGCCAGAGGGTCATCAGACCCTCCCAGTCCTCCTGGTCCTCCTCTGGTTCAAAATAAGGAGGAGGAGGGACATTTGGGACCCAAGGTCCCATCGGCGCCGGAGCCGGCGGCCGAGCGACGCCGGTCCGGGTCCATGTCCGGAGCCGGAAGGAACTGGGGGACGACGCCGCCCGGAGCCCAGGCGGCGTCGAGAACGGCACCGGAGACATCGGCGCCGGCGGAGGTGTCGTGAGGTCGACCGGCGCCGATGGGGGTTGTGGAGCCGGGATCGAGGCCGGGCCGGAGCCGGGATCGAGGCTGGAGGCACGGGCGACGCCGGAGCCGGAGCGGCGACGCCGGAGCAACCCTATCAGGCCCGCGCCCGAAGGCGCACCGGAGGGGCCTGAAGGCCCGAAGAGGCGGGCCATGGCCGACAGGAATTCCTGTGCTTGGGCCGGATCCGCCCGAACCCGGGAAGGGCGGGTATTGACGGGGCGACTCCACAGGCATGTCCGGGGCCAGCGGGGACGGTGCCGGGAGGGGCCTCAGCCGAGTCGCGAGACCGGGCGAGGCGAAGTCCTAGAGCGACGATGCTTTTGGACTTTTGTGCTTGGACTTACCGGACGAAGAAGACTTCGATGCCGACGACCGGTGTGGACTCCGCGATCGACCCTGGACCTCTCACGCGACCGGGCCTTGCGCGGAGCCGAATGCCGGGCCTCCAGGAGCTTTCGAGACCGCTCTCGCAAAGCTTTGGGTTGAGGGCCTGGCAGTCGGAACAAGACTCCGTGTCGTGGCCTCGGCCGAGGCAGAAGAGACACTCCCGATGCGGGTCTGTGACGGACATCATCCGCAGCACAGGCGCCGCAACGCTTAAAGCCGGGCATCCCTACGACACCTTGAAGTCGATGGAAAAAACAGTGAAAAATTCACCAAAAAGTATGGTCAAAAATTGACCAGGGCACTGCTCTTCCCGGATCTGCGCTGCTGGCGCGGAAAAGAAGAACTGACGCCAGCGCCGCAGGCGGCGCGCTAGTACTGCCCGCGACGCCATCCCGGCGATCACGACGCGACGACGGACGCGGAGCCGCACGACGCCGCCTACCGACGCGTTAAGGGTACTGCTACGCAAAACTTTTCTCGGATCCAGCCTGACGCCTGGGGATATTCTAAGGTAAGGAATCTATCACTAACGTGTCTCTTTCAGATGCACAAGTTACTAACTTGTGTAACGATATATCTGTAAGAGACAGTAGTTAGTGACAGATTCCTTACCTTAGAATATCCCCAGGCGCCAGGCTGGATCCGGAAAGTTTTTGCGTAGCAGTACCCTTTGCGCGCCGGTAGGCGGCGCCGTGCGGCTCGCGTCCGTCGTCGGCGTCGTGATCGCCGGGATGACGTCGCGGGCAGTACTTAGGCGCCGCCCTGCGCGCTGGACGTCAGTTCTGTACACGACTTTCCGCGCCAGGAACGCAGAGCCATGCAAGAAGCTGACATAGGTGTCTGAAAAATACTAGGGCCCTGAAAGGGATGTCCTTAACTCCTAGAAATCAGTTCGCAGAACGGGGAGGATGGTGGGTGGTAGGAATCTGTCACTAACTACTGTCTCTTACAGATATATCGTTACACAAGTTAGTAACTTGTGCATCTGAAAGAGACACGTTAGTGACAGATTCCTTACCTTAGAATAGATACCCCAGCAATACCAACCCCGGTGGTGGGTCTGCGAACAAAGATCAGACAAGGAAGTCCTGGAGGACAGAACGGCCAAAGAAGCCGCCCCTCCGGACCTGACTGTCAAGGCAGTAATGCTTTGTAAACGTGTGCAGCGAGGCCCACGTAGCTGCCTGACAGATAACCGGCAGCGGAACACCGCGGCCCAAGGCCGTGGTAGCAGCCGTTGCCCTGGTGGAATGGGCACGCAGCCCAACAGGAGGCTCCTTCTTAGCCAAAGAATAGCAGGTCTTGATGCACAAGGTAACCCAGCGGGAGATGGTCCTCTTGTGCACCGCCCGACCTTTTTGGCGCCCACGTAGCCAACAAAGAGCTGGTCATCCACCCGGAAGTGTTTTGTGCGGTCGATATAGAAGGAGAGCGCACGCTTTGGGTCCAGACGGTGGAGCCTCTCTTCCTCTCTGGAAGGATGCGGAGGCGGAAAGAAGGTGGGCAAAGTGATGGTCTGCCCAATGTGGAAAGCAGTAACCACCTTTGGCAAGAAGGACGGACGCGTCCGAAGAACAACCTTGTCTGGATGAACAGACAGAAAGGGAGGTTTGCAAGATAGAGCCTGGAGCTCACTCACCCGCCGAGCGGAGGTGATGGCCACCAGAAAGGCTGTCTTCAGAGTCAGAAGACGAAGAGGACAGTTATGTAGAGGCTCAAAGGGAGCGCACATTAAAAAGGTAAGAACCAAGTTCAAGTCCCACTGAGGCATCACAAACGGAACAGGAGGGAAGAGGTGAGTAATGCTCTTAAGAACCTGTTAACAACAGGGGACTTGAAAAGGAGGGCTGATCAGGGAGCCTGAGGAAGGCCGAGATAGCACAAAGATAACCCTTGATGGTACCCAGGGCAGAACCCTGTTGGGCCAGAGAGAGAAGGAACAGAAGGACCTCAGAAAGAGGGGCAGAAAGGGGATTCACAGCCTTTGCTGTGCACCATGCCACAAATTTGTTCCACCTGCAGGCGTATACCACCTTAGTGGAGGGACGCCTGGCTGCCAGAATCACATCACAAACTTCGGGAGGCAAGTCGAAAGGAATCAACTGCCGCCGCTCAATCTCCACGCAAGCAGGTGTAGACTGGACAGGTTCGGGTGGAGGACCGTCCCCTGCTGCTGCGACAGAAGATCCTCCCGAAGAGGCAGACGGATCGGGGATCTACGCTCATATTGAGTAGCTCGGGATACCAAACTCTTCGAGCCCAGTCCGGAGCCACAAGAATGACTTGGGCCCGGTCGTGCCGAATCTTCTTCAACACTCTGGGTAGAAGTGGTATAGGCGGAAAGGCGTACAACAGACCGCAACTCCACTCGCGACGAAAAGCGTCGCCGAGCGAGTGCCGCCTTGGAAATTCCAACGCGCAGAACTGATGACATTGCGCGTTCTCTTCGGTGGCGAATAGATCTAACCAAGGCTCTCCCCACTGTAGAAAGAGTCCTTGCGCCACTTCCGAGTGAAGACGCCATTCGTGATCCATCATGCACCTGCGGCTGAGTTCGTCCGCCTCTGGCGTTCAGGGAACCTGCCAGGTGTTGAACCATCAGGAACATGCCCTGATGTTCCAGCCATGTCCAGAGGCGCAGAGCCTCCTGACAAAGGGTCCAAGACCCCACCCCGCCCCTGTTTGTTGCAGTACCACATGGCGGTGGTGTTGTCTGTGAACACCTGCACTACCTTCCCTTTGACAGAGGGAAGGAATGCCTTGAGTGCAAGTCGGATCGCCCGGAGCTCCAGAAGGTTGATATGGAGCCGGGACTCCGCCGGAGACCAGAGGCCTCTGATCTCCGCTTCTCCCATGTGACCGCCCATCCCAGAAGGGACGCGTCCGTCACAACTGTGTGCTCTGGCTGGGGAAGGGAGAGGGATCTGCCCATGACCCATTGCCGGTTCGAGAGCCACCACTGCAACTGTTTTGCAGTCCCCTCCGAGATCTGGACGTGATCGGACAGGTTGCCCTGGTGCTGCGCCCACTGGAACTTCAGGTCCCACTGCAGAGCCCGCATATGCCATCTGGCATGATTGACCAGCAGGATGCAGGAGGCCATGAGGCCCAGCAGCCTCAGGGTCATCCGTACCGAAACCCAGGATAAAGGCCGAAAGATCGGAATCATAGCCTGAATATCCCGGACTCGCCGTTCGGGAGGATAGGCCCGAAACTGCGTCGTGTCCAGAACTGCTCCGATGAAAAGGAGCTGTGGAGAAGGAATCAGATGCGACTTCGGCACATTGGATGGAGAACCCCAGCGAGTGCAGGAGTTCGGCCGTAGTCTGGAGGTGGGAGACGACTGCCTGGGACGAGCCCGCCTTCAGCAGCCAGTCGTCGAGGTAGGGGAAGACTGAAACCCCTGCCCGGCGCAGATGAGCTGCGACCACCGCCATCACTTTCGTGAACACCCGAGGGGCACTGGTAAGGCCAAAGGGGAGCACGGTGAACTGAAAATGCTCGGGGCCTACCGTGAACCGAAGGTAACGCCGGTGGGCCGGCAGGACGGGATGTGGAAATAGGCGTCCTGCAAGTCCAACGCTACCAACCAGTCTCCAGGGTCGAGGGCAGTCAAGACCTGAGCTAGGGTGAGCATCTTGAACTTCTCCTTCCGGGAGGAAGCGATTGACGCTCCGGAGGTCCAAGATAGGACGCATGTCCTCCTTGTCCTTTTGGGCACCAGGAAGTAGTGGGAGTAGCAACCACGCCCTACTTCTGGGGTCGGAACATGCTCGATGGCCCTCTTGGCCAAGAGGGCCGTGACTTCCTTCTGCAGAAGTACCAAGTGATCCCCTGACATGCGGTGGAATTGAGGTGGCATGGCTGGGGGTGGTCTCGAAGGGGAGGGAGTAGCCCTTCGGACAATGTCCAAGACCCACCTGTCCGAGGTGATGGTGCGCCAGTGGGGAAGGTGATGGCGGACCCTGCCCCCTACTGGCGTGCTGTGCACCTGAAAGGAGGGACTAGGAGGGCTTGGAGGCCGCGGACGGGCTGGAGGTGGTGGCCTGACCCGCACGCTGAGTTGCCCGATCCGCCACGGCGGAATCCACGCCCTCGGCCACGCGAAGACGCCAGCTGCGCGGGCCGGTGGCTGGGCTGCTGACGTGAAGGGCGCCCTACCGTGGCCACGATAGGGGCGAAAAGCAGAAGTCAGCGGAGGGCGTGTAGCAGAAAGGCCCAGGGACTTGGCAGTAGCCCGTGAGTCTCTTAAAGCGCTCCAACGCATGGTCTGCTTTGGACCCAAAAAGACCGACGCATCAAAGGGCATGTCCATGAGAGTATTCTGGACATCCCCTGAAAACCAGTGGCTCTCAGCCAGGCGTGGCGCCGGAGCGCCACCGTCGTTGCAATAGACCTGCCCAGCGAGTCGGGCGGCAGTCAAGGCCACAACGTATAGTGTATTTGGCCGCATCCCTTCCTTCCGCAATGGCGCGGGAAAGCAGTGCCTGACCTCCTCAGGACACTGGGGCAAAACAGTCCGCCACCGAATCCCACAAGGAGTGGGTATATCGGCCCAAAAGACAAGCGGTGTTGACGGACCGCAAGCCAGCACTGGAGGAAGAAAACCCTTCTTCCCAAACTGATCCAGGCGTTTGGATTCCCTATCCGGAGGGGCGGTAGGAAGGCGGTTTGGGAAGCGGAGGCTTGGACAACCAAGCTCTCAGGAGTGGGGTGGACAGAGAGAACAGGGGTCGCCCGGAGCTGGGCGATGGCGTCGTGACACGTTCCGATCCACAGGAGCTCCTGTGTTGGGCTTGACCAGGCGCCCAAAAGAACGTCAGTGAGGGCGTCGTTAAACGGCAGCACAGTCTCCGCAGGAGGAGGCTGCCGGCTGAAGCACTTCTGTCAAGATGATTAGGCTTGACCGTCACAGTAGGAGTTGGAGACGAAGGCCCCAGCTGCCCTACGCAACACCGTAGCAAAATTGGCCCCTCCTCCGTAGCCACGGGAGGAGACAGCATGCCAGTGTCAGGGGAAGTATCCAGACCACTGGCATCCCCTAGACTCCTCTGTCCAGTCCTCATCATACTGACAGCTGCTGTGTCAGAGGGTCCTCAGACCCCTCCCAGTCCTTCTCTGGTCCTCCTCCGGTTCAAAATAAGGAGGAGGAGGGGACATTTGGGACCCAAGGTCCCATCGGCGCCGGAGCCGGCGCCGAGTGACGCGATCCGGTCCATGTCCGAGCCGGAAGGAATTGGGGACGACGCCGCCCGGAGCCCCGGGCGGCGTCGGGAACGGCACCGGAGACATCGGCGCCGGCGGAGGCGTGGCGTCAGGTCGACCGCGGCGCCGATGGGGGTTGTACCGGGAGCCGGGATCGAGGCCGGCCGAGCCGGAGCCGGGATCGAGGCTGGAGGCACGGGCGACGCCGGGGCCGGGAGTCGGCGGCGACGCCGGAGCAACCCCATCAGTGCCCGCGGGGCCCGAAGGCGCACCGGGAGGGACCTTGAAGGCCCGAAGAGGCGGGCCATGGCCGACAGGAATTCCTGTACTTTGGCCGGGATCCGCCCGAACCCGGGAAGGGCGGGTGATGGTGCGGGGCGACTCACACAGGCATGTCCGGGCCGCGGGGGCGGGGACGGTGCCGGGAGGGGCCTCAGCCGAGTCGGCGAGACCTGGGCGAGGCGAAGTCCTAGAGCGATGATGCTTTTTGGACTTCTTGTGCTTAGACTTACCGGATCGAAGAAGACTTCGATGCCGACGACCGGTGTAGGACTCCGCGATCGACCCCTGGACCTCTCACGCGACCGGGGCTTGTGGCGCGGAGCCGACTGCCGGGCCTCGAGGAGCTTTCGAGACCGCTCTCGCAAAGCTTTCGGTTGAGGGCCTGGCAGTCGGAACAAGACTCGTGTCGTGGCCTCGGCCGAGGCAGAAGAGACACTCCAGATGCGGGTCTGTGATGGACATCATCCGAGCACAGGCGCCGCAACGCTTAAAGCCGGGCATCCCTACGCACACCTGGAGTCGATTCGAAGAAACAGTGAAAAATTCACCAAAAAAGTATAGTCAAAAATGACTAGGGCACTGCTCTTCCCGGATCTGCGCTGCTGGCGCGGAAAAAGAAGAACTGACGCCAGCGCGCAGGGGCGGCGCCTAAGTACTGCCCGCGACGTCATCCCGGCGCATCACGACGCCGACGACGGACGCGGAGCCGCGACGACGCCGCCACCGACGCGCAAGGGTACTGCTACGCAAAAACTTTTCTCGGATCCAGCCTGACGCCTGGGGATATTCTAAGGTAAGGAATCTGTCACTAACGTGTCTCTTTCAGATCCAAAAGAACTGGTTTCACACCCCAGACAAAAAAAAGGCTTAAAACAAAACAAGTTTTAGCACTTTCCGACTCTCAACCACTAGATAGCAGGATATATGCATAATATGTGACCAGAATACCACTATGCTGCAGAATTCCTAACTTCTTGTAGTAGATTTGGGGGCTGGGAAAAATCCAGGCCATTTCCCCAACCAATCTTAATGAAGACCTAGTATCCAAACATATTATTTATCTGTAACATTAGTGTTACAGACACTGCCTAGTCTAGATGAACAAGCATTTACCTTCTGTAATGCCCTGCAGGGCAATGCTCCGTGCGAGGAAAATGCTACATTACCAGCATGCATCTGTTCTTGGCATGTAGAGCTGCAGAATATCATACTTCTTGCATAGATCAGGCCATCTAGTGTTGGGCTCGGATGCTTGCACCTTGTTGTTGTCTTGGAAGAAGTCTTTTGTAGTCACAAGATGGGTGGACTCCTCCCTGGACGATAGCTGCGCATGGGCACACGACTCCATCTTCATATTGTTTTTCGCCATGATGGGGAAATGTGATGGGAGTTTGTGGAGAACACAGAAAAGATGTCCTATGTGAATGTGTCTAAGTAAGATAACACTGGAACAGGTACAGGTCTCGGGAGGTTGCAGTGGCAGGGTGTATGATACTCCCTGCAGCTCTACATGCCAAGAACAGACGCACGCCTCGGTAAGTAGCATTTTCCCGCCCTGAGGCATATGAGCTGCAGAACTCATACTTTTGCATAGACTGCACAGCAGTGTCTCTAGCGGCGGTCACCTGTAATCTGCTGCTGGTGCAGTGGTTTGGAAAAGTGTCTTACGAACAGCCCGGCCTCCAGAAGCCTGTTGCTTTGCCTGCACGCTCACAACAACAGTGTTTGGTGAAGGTGTGTGTAGTAGACCATGTCGCTGCTTTTACAAATGTCTTCTAGGGGAATTTTCCCTAAGAATGCTTTTGGTAAGCCCCTAGCCTATGCGGTTGAGTGTGCTCTAGGGGAATTGTAATGTGCCTTTGGTAGCTATTATTTGAATGCATTTGACTATCCACCTGGCAATCTCCAGCTTTGGAGATGGGGCTGCCTTTATGAGGTGGAGAGAAAGCTACAAACAGTTGGTTTTGTGTTTCTAAAAGGTTTAGTCCTGTCAATATAACAAAGCAAAGCTCTTTGAAGTCAAGTGTGTGAAGAGCTCTCTGCACACGTGAATCTGGGTTTTGGAAAACACTGGTAACTTCCTACAGATTGATTAAGATGGAAAGCACATGATTACTTTGGGAAGGAATTTAGATTTGTTCTAAGAACCACCTTGTTGGCGATGTATTTATAAGAACGGTTCTTGTATGGTTAAAGCCTGGATCTCACTTTACTCTCCTGGAGAGAGGTGATTGCGACAAGGAAAACTACTCAACAGTAAGAAAGTGCAGTTCACATTTGTGTGTAAAGGCTCAAATGGGGACCCATGAGCCTAGTAAGGACAACAAGTGCTAGGGGTCTCCACACTGGAGAGGGTGGCAGTGTGGGAGGAATTATCCTCTAAGGCCTTCCATAAAGGTTTTGATAGCGGGTACTCTTGAACAATGACAAATGCTGTCTGTTTTGCAGGTAGGCAGGCAGGGGGCTAGCCAGATGTGGTCTTATGGATGAGTATGCTAGATTACATCTTTGTAGATGCAGCAAATAGCAAATGATATTCTGAATGGAAGCATCTAGCGGGTAAGTTTTGCTGTTATTGCGGTGCAAACGACAAATCTTTTCCGCTTGGCTGCATAGCAAGCTCTAGTAGTAGGGCGTCTTGGCTTCTTTTGGTAATGTTCATACAGTCCCGGCGGGGAGGTCTAGGTAACCGAACTTCAGAGGACTTCAGGAACCAGATTGCTAGGATTCAGTTGTGCTGATCTGGGTGCCTTATCTCGCCATGGTTCTGTGTTAGCAGCTTTGGGGAGAGACGTAGTTTCTTGGTGTGAATTACTGAGAGTTTCTAGGAGTGCTAGAATCCATGGCTGCTATGCCCATGTGGGGAGCAACTAGACTGATTTTGAGAGACTGTTGCTTGAGCTATGCGCACTACTAGCTTAGGAATGAGTGGGATTAAGGAAAAGCGTGCACGCAAATCTGGCAAGGTCTGACCAGTTCATCCCATATCGCATTGCCTTTGGACAACGGGTGTGGAAACCTGGCGGCGAAGGCTGGGCATTTTGCGTTTGCATGTGTGTGGCGAAGAGACCTATGTTCGTGGGTGGCCCACACATGTGGAAACAATGGTTGAAGAACTTGATGGATGAAGTTCCCATTCATGTATCTGCTGTGTCTGGACGACTTAGCAGATCCGGGCCATCTGGATTGTGCACTCCTGGGAAGATGTTCTGCCAGAAGATATATGTTTTGCATGAATGGCCCATCTCTCCATATGCTTTGGCGCTAGATGAGATAGAAGCTTGCAAAGAGTGTGTTCTCCTTGCTTCTGTATGTGTCACATTGCTGGCTATATTGTCCGCAGAGGACCAGGACCAGTCTTGTTGAGGAGATGTGCTTGAATCACTTTAGCACTAGAAATATTGCCAGTAGTTCTAGGTGATTGATGTGAGCACTTTTGCTGAGTGGTCCACCTGCCCTGGAATTGTGTGGCGTAGGAGATGAGCCGCCCAGCCAGTGAGTGATGCGTCCGCTGTTAGCACTATCTGTGGAACTGGGCCTCTAGGAGCGGCTGCCCTTTGGAAAGTGGCTTGGTGTGTTCCACCACTGCAGAGAGCTTGCAGGTGTGCGGCTGTCCACCAAACACCAGATCTGCAATCGGACCTTGATCCCACTGGACGTGCTAAGCATTCTTGTAAGGGGCGCATCTGAAGTGTTGCGTGAGGACCTATGAAAATGCAAGAGGCCACTCATTCCTATGAGCTGCATAAACACTCTAGCTGGAAGGGAGTGTTCGGGCTGAAATCTTTTGATGGAGGGCTCTGGCATACTGGCTATCCTGATTGGGGTATGCTAGGAGCTTTTAAGTGTCTATTGTGGTCCCCTAGATACTGATGGTAGGTAGGAGTGCTGCAAATGTGACTTGGCGTGGTTTATTGTGAACCCCAAGTGGTGTAGCAGCTGAATTGTTTGAGTGAGGTGATGAACACACTGATCTAAGTGGACTTGGCTTTTTATCAGCCAGTCGTCTAGGTATGGGAACACATGGATTTGCTGCTCGTAAGTGTGCGGTTACCACCAAAGCACACTTTGTGAAGAC
This sequence comes from Calotriton arnoldi, assembly GCA_963921515.1. Taxonomy (NCBI): domain Eukaryota; kingdom Metazoa; phylum Chordata; class Amphibia; order Caudata; family Salamandridae; genus Calotriton; species Calotriton arnoldi. The sequence goes on from CAWUFW010026542.1 coordinate 29,543, forward strand.
TCCTGGGTGCTGTGAGCTACTCCGAATGGGAGAACCTGAACTGATAGTGCTGGCCGTCCACTGTGAACCTTTAGATATTTCCTGTGAGCAGTGGGTGTAGTGGGGAACATGGACGCAGGCGGCCCTTGAGATCTAATGTGGCAAGGGAAGCTCGCCTGTTGCAGCAGTGGAAGGACCTGTTGGAGAGTCATCATGTGAAAGTGATCTGATTGTATGTAGAAATTGGAGAGGTCTGAGGTCCAGTATTGGCCTGGAGAGTGCTCCGCCCTTCTTGGGGATTAGAAAGTACATGGGAGTAAACCCCTCGTCCCTCGATGCTCTAGGGGAACTGGTTCTCATTGCGTGCTTTTGAAGCCAGTGGGAGAGAACTTTCCTCAGCTTGGAGAAGCTGCTAGATGTTCCGTGTGGACATTGGACGCTGCTTGGGCGGTATGTTGGGGGAGTTGCAAAGTAAAGTTCGTGGCAGTAACCATACTGGGATAATTGAGTCTTACCCACCTCGTCTGCAGTAGATGGAATTCCGGTGACAGGTAGGAACTGCAGAGAGTCTCTCCTCCCGAACCGGAGTGGAATGGTCCGGAGGGGAAGTCATTGTTTGTTAGTGGGGAGGTGCGAGTGTTGTTGGCTCTGCTGCCTTCCCTTTGTTGTCATTTCCCCTGTACCCACCTCTGAAATATCCTTTGGGGGATGTCTGTGTGGAACTTTATAGGAGGAGGGAGGAAGCAGTGTGGCTGGGGGCTGATGTGCCTCTGGATGCGCCCAAAAAGGAGCTGACTTCTAGAAGGAGCTCTCTTTGTAGATGGGAGACTGTAATGCTCCCATAGATTTGGCAGGTCTCAGTGTCTTTTTTCACTTTCTCGAAGCGCTGTGCTCCACAGCTGGGTCCACAAAAGTTGCTTCTGATTGAACGAAGCTGATTCAGTATAGTAGGTTGCACTCTGCCTGTTCCTGGTGAATGCTAAACCAAGCATGTTCCTCGTGCAATAACACGCTAGTGCTGATTGGATCTCAGGTGCAATGTCTGCTGCATCGAGGGCAGACATTTAATGGATGCGTCTGTGATTAACTTTCCTCCTGAATCAAATCATTGGCTTTGGCCTTGTATTGGTCAGGGCAAATGCTGCGATCAGGGCCCTCATGCTCGCCGGGAGGAGCCCTATCGTATCTCGGCAAGGCACGCTTGTGCATTAGCTATCCTCCAGTGATTAGCTGCCTGGGCGGCAACTCGCTTGCCTGCAGCTGCCTAGTAACTTAGACTCTTTTTCTCTGGAGTGTGGAGCATCACTCGGAGGTCTGAGAGTCGGCACAGGTCTTCCCTAGCATTGGTCACTATCAGAAATCTAAGGGAGTTGTCCTTTAATATAGGTGGGACTCATTAGGCGGTTGTTTATATTTTTTTTTATCAATCCGAGGATTGAGAATCCTGGTCCTGACAGGTCTTTGAAGACGCCTGGAGCATGTTTGATGACACCTTCCGTGCTATGGGTAATGCTTGTACCTGTCTTTTGTGGACTGTGCAAGCAAGTACTACTAGGAAGTCTTCCTCTGTGGGGTCTGGAATGCCTTTGAACCGCCATGATATTGGGCAGCCTTATCAATGAGCTGACTCAAACCTAATGTTGTCATCTGGGGGAGATGGCTCACGTTGGGCATGCATCCGGATCAGGAAGGTCTGGAGGATCTAATACAGGTGATTGGGGTCGGCTCCATGTGTCCGGTGCAGGTATGCCAGTGTCATCATCAGGATCATCGAAAGGGCCATCGAGGTGCACCCCACACCCTAGGTCATCATCATCCTGGTGGTGGTGGTGAGCATGGGAGTGGAGCATGTGTGAGACTTTGGAGGAGACGAAGGCTTAGTAGGAAGAACAGGAGAAGAGGGTCTTATTGGTGATGTTGCACAGTCTCTTTTCTTCACAGGCACCCCTGTGGATGTGTGGGGTGTCGAATTTCTCTTGTTCTGGCGTGGATATTGACAATATGGCCTGTTTTAGGGGTCCACATGCAGTAGTTTTGCTGTTCCGGATCAGATAGGGATCCTCGGCAGAAACAGTTCTTCCTCGTCGCAGCGTCCCCTTCGCTGCGCCGTATTTTTCGGTTTCGAACGTGGTTTAGATTTCTGCTCTGGAGCCTTAGGAAGGGGTTTTTGGTCCTTCTTGGCTTCGGTGTGGAGTCCGGAATCTTTTCGGGATCCGAAGCGTTGTCGCAGGTTTCTTTGGATCCGAGGCCTTGTAAGCTTGTTTCGGTGCCAGGCGCTCGGTGCAGAGGCCTTGAAGACAGCGGGAGTAGGATGTGTTCCCGCCGGCACCAACGGTGCTTTAAGAACCGGCCTGCGTGCTCGCTTGGTCCCGAGCCTGCCGGAAGGCTTCTCCTTTGTCTTCGGAGCCAGTGTCCTCCGGAGGCGGGGCTTGAAGTTTTCTTGGGTCGCGACTTAAGGTCCTCAGGTGAAGTCCTGACCGGAGCTCTTCTACGGGCAGGGGTGGGGGCTGGGGCAGTTGTACTCTACTGCTGACCTGGAGTGATGCGATCGCCGGAGTGATCTGCTTCGGATACGATGCTCGAGATCCTCCTGGTCCTCTGCAACATCGGGGCCTTCATCGAAGATGTCATCTGGCACCGATGCAGCCTCCATTGCGCCTGCTAACGTGTCGGCCGTAGAGCCCGGCGATCACGGATAGTCTTCTCTTGGGACCGGAAGGAGGCGCAGGCTTGGCAATGTTTTTCGTCGTGTTGCGGGCTACAGACAGTGTTGCAGACCTTGTGTTGGCTCGTGCTGTGTGGGAACTTAGCTCCACACTGGGGGCATTTTTTGTATGGAGTCCTTTCCACTAGCCGTAGGCCCGGAAGGCGCCGATAGGCCCAGCGGCCCGCGTCGAGCTGACCCGGACCGACTTTTTGAGTTAGCAGGCGAAAGGCACGGAAACAATACCGCCGAAGTCATGCGACGGCTTGGCGCGCCGAAAAGGCTTGGAAACACGTGAACTCGAACCGTGCAAGACTGGAAGTTACATCCGAACCCGATGGTGGAAAAAAACGATCTGCAGATGGGGCCGATGCCCATGCGCACTATCGCCCAAGGGAGTGAGCCACCCACCTTGTGACTACAAAAGACTTCTTTCCAAGACAACAACAAGGTGCAAGCATCCGAGCCCAACACCAGATGGCAATCTATGCAAAAGTATGAA
>CAWUFW010026543.1:0-32718 GCA_963921515.1 Calotriton arnoldi
TTACACTAATATTGACACCCTAAACTTAATTAAAAAAACACACAAATATCAACTACAAAATATCGTAAAACATTTATATCGTTTTCAACATTATCGAAGTCAAAAATATTGTAATAAGTAATATCGCACACATTAAATAAACATACAAAATAACAAAAATATTGATCACAAGAATATAGACAACAAAATTATCGTTAAAAAAAATATATCGACATGTTAAATAATTTATAATAACTCAACACATACCCCCAAAAATATAAAAATAGCAATAACACACATAACATAAATCATACATGACTTAACACATATTTAAAAAAAATAACAAAACAATATCATAAACATTTATAAATACACAAATATTATTTACTGCTCCAAATATCATATCAGAAATAAAATGTAACTCTTTAACATTTAAAAAGTTATAAATATCAAATAATGTAGTACATCATTTTTTTTTATTGTAAAAAGTAACTGAAACCTAATTAGCATTTTCCATATATAGAAAACAACTGACAAATGAATTTAAACAAAAAGTAACAACCAATGAAATACATATACAATTAAAATAACCCAATAAGATAGAAAAAGTAATTAATAACACACTATATAAACACACGCAAATTCAACATTATTTTACCTTGCAACTAAAAAAGAAACAATAAGGAGAAACTCTGCCGGATTGCTGACACAACACTGAACTGCATTACAGAAAACTCTGATTACATCTCCACAAAGTAAGTAAAATAGTATTTTAAAACAACTGCTACTAAAAATGCTCTCAAAAACGTTTTGTATGAACAAAATAATTGATATGTATTTTTTAAATTATATCTCCTCTACAGATAATTCTGAACAAACTCAAGGAACAGCAGAACAATGTAAAAAGTCAATTTGCAAATAAGGCAAGTATTACTCTGAGATTAACTGAATTTTTTTTTTTAAATACCAAACAGAAGAACTACCTAACCACAACTCCCCTCCCCCCAGCTAAAAACGCAATTAAACACATTAATTAATATTACTCTTTTTTTAACAGGAATCTCTACAGAAATACCAAAACCAAACAGCAGAGAAAAACAATCAACATTTAAAAAAGTCTTCAAATTCAACATTGTAAGTATAAAATTGACAATGTTCATTTTCAGAAAATAAAACATAACAAGAATTATTTCATTAATTTTTATATACATTTCTTTTAGCATTTGAAGCACCACCATGACTGAAGGGGCCCAATTCACTACTTCCCAAAAGGCAAATTATTATTATGTTATATGGGGTATGTGTACACCCAAGAAAAGCAAACAGGGGACAAAGTGAACTGGAAATGTAGCAAATATTATTCTAACAAATGTTATGGAAGGGCTGCTACAAAGGAAACAACTGTATTATATGTTAGAGAGCATAACCACCCCCTAACGTAGCTGAAATTGAAGTTAGAAATGCTATTGAAAATATAAAAGAAATTAGTACTGCATCTCAAAAGCCCACAACAGAAATCCTTAAACAAATGCTTCCCAGAGTTCCAGAGCATGCAACTGGCCAAATGCCCTCAATATCCTCATTAAAAAGAACTATAGCTAGAACTAAAAAAGCTACTGCTACCACCACACCTATCCCCAAAACTTTTGCTGAAGTAGAAATACCACCTGAACTCACAGTTACACATACTGAAGAACAATTTCTTCTGTATGACAATAAATCAGCTGACAAAAGAATAATAATGTTTGGGACTCCCACAAATTTACTAAAATTACAAAACTGTGAGACATGGATGATGGATGGGACTTTTAAAATATGTCCCAAACCATTTTACCAGTTATATACAATACATGGACTATTTCAACATACAAACATCCCCTTCATATATGCTCTACTGCCAAACAAGCAAACAGCAACCTATGTTGAACTTTTAAGCAAAGTAAAGCAAGAAACTAACAATTATTTTCCCCCAAAATAATAGTAGACTTTGAGCAGTCAATGATACAAGCAATACTAAAAATCTACCCTCACACAGCAATTCAAGGTTGCTACTATCACTTTAACCAATGCATTTGGAGACACCTCCAAAAATCTACATTAAGGGGCCGATTCCGATCCCGCTCGGAAGGCCTCCGAATCGGATTTGGCTTTACCAGATCGGATTCGTAGCCCTTGTTTACGACCGAATCGTACACAGGTCCGAACGACGAAGTATGATGCGAAGATCGCGTACGCGCCGACCGAATCGTTTCCGGACCCGAACCGCTCCGTACGTTTCGTTTGTAGACGACTTGTGCCGCGCAATGGAGCCGATTTCCGACCGAGCGAGTACGATGCACGATTCGGACAGCCGCTTCGCGTCGGTCTCAGCGAGACGAAACGGCTGTCGGAAGCGTACTTTGGCCCCCCTTCACCCGGGGCCCTCCGAATCTATCACGGGGGGTGCCCATGGGTGCCCCCGATCCAAGCATGCACAGTGTGGCGGGCACCTTGGGGTGCCCGCCACAGGGTGTACGCTTTTCCACAGCCACCCCTTTCTGCTATGGGAGCCTGTGTACGCGTCTGTACACAGGCTCCCATTGAGTTATTTATTATTATTTTATTTTATTTATAAAGTTTTATATAGCGCGAACATGACCCACGCGGGTATCAGAGCGCTTTACAATATACAGTTATTAAACATTAGATGGTTGAGGTAGTATACATACATTCGGTATTCGCCATTCAGTACAAAAGAGGTAGATGTCAGTCAGCATACGGCTGCATCGTACTCGCTCGTTCGGACTCCCGGAGCACGTCTCGCTCGGAAAGCCCTCCGGATCTGAGTCGTACGGAGTGCTTTCCGAGTGAGATCGGAATCGGCCCCCGAGTGTAGAATATGCAACAAATAGCAGCTTTGCATATCAAATAAAAAAAATAATAGCACTAGCATATGTACCTATTACTGACGTAGCTGAGAACTACAATTTATTAATTGAAAGTCCCTACTACCAACAAAATGAGCAAAAATTAAGTCCCCTACTTGACTACTTTGAGGATACTCGGGTGGGAAGGCTACACAGATCTGGACACAGAAGACAGCCTAAATATCACATTCCATGGTGGAATGTATATAACAGTACCCTAAATAAAGAAGCCAAAACTAACAATGCTGTGGAAGGATGGCATAACGCCTGCCAAGCCACAACAGGCAGAACTACACCAACTCTACAAAAACTATTGCAATCTATCCAAAAAGAACAAAGCTACCAACAACTAAGAATGGAACAGTCTATAACTCAACTAGGCCCAAAACTAACCAAGCAAACTAAACAGATGTTTGAGTACTTACAATTCAAAGTAAGACTCTACCCAACAACTAAAGGATTAGAGTATCTAGAAACAATAGCTAAAAGCCTACTTTAAATAAATGTACTCTCCAAACCACAAAAAGAATTAATCTAAAAACAGTCAAATATTTTTTTTTTCAACTCCAAAAATATAATTATTTTGTCAATTATTTTAATGAAAATTCTAAAAATAAATTGACAAAATAATTATATTTTATATAATACAAATAACTATAACAATTACATTATAAACATTTCCCTCCCACTACAAATAATTTAAACTTACTTACAGTTTTCGTTGCTGAAGAAGAGTAATCCAAAGTTCCATAATAAAATCCACAGATGTTTAAAAAATCAATATTTAAAAAAATAATCCCCCAAAAAATTGAAAAATTCAGCTGTATAAAAAGTAATCCATCAGCAATAGTTCCACCAATGATAAACCATAAAAAACCCGAAAAAAAGATTTAAAAAAAGAAACGCTCCAGGAAAACTCGAAAAATTAAGGAAGTGTAAAATAATCATTAGTTTACTAAAACTAATACACACTTCCTTAAAAAAAAAACGCATTCTTCTCCCCACGATAACTTCCAATCAACAAAAACCTATTAGGAAATAAAACAATCCCTCCCGCACAAAAACGCATATACACTATATAATATTACAAATAAATACAGTACTAACAACAGACTTTAAACATAATTACACATATCTACCAAACTCTAACACAGACCGTTTAACAAACAAACCGCATTTCGCACACTTCGAATTTAAACATACAACTCACATAAAATTACAAAACCTAACACTACATACACTATATAGTACTACACTACCTTCAAATTACACTTATATTAAAGTTTAATTAAAGAAAATTAAACTTACCTTAACCGATGCGACGCAGCTTCCAACCGCGAGCTTCTCCCTCACAAATGACCTAAAACAAAACCGATAGCTTACAAAATACAACTTTAGTTTTTAAAATAGCTGCCTTAAATAATAAAGATTTTTCATTTTCATTATTACAAGTGTTATATATTACATATGCCTTACTGGAAATGTTTGAAAAATACTACAAAATATTACTAAATTATAAAGAAATTTTTGACATATTATTTGGTTTGTAATGTAAAATTATAATAATAAATATTATAAGAAAATTAATATTTATTATTATAATTAAACAAATATACATGTAATGTGCAATGTATATTTAAAAATGTTAACATGTTTTACTAATATGAAAAAAATGTAATAATGTTATAAAAAATGTTTATGTTTACAAAATAACTTATGTACTAATTAATATTATTTATATAAAGAATATAAATAATATTACCAAAAACAAAACATATGTTAAAAAATATAAACAATTATAAATATGTTTACAATTATTTTTTTGTTAAAGTACATATATTATTAATAATATTCACTAAGGGCCCGATTCCGATCTCGCTCGGAAAGCCCTCTGTACGACTCGGGCCTGGAGGGCTTTCCAAGCGAGACGCGATGTGCGAGTCCAACCGAGCAAGTACGATGCAACCGCATGGTTACGGACTCGGTTCGGCCAGACTCCCATTGAACTCTATGGGAGCCTGTGTACAGACGCGTCACAGGCTCCCATAGCAAAAAGGGGTGGGTGGGTAAAAGCATACACACCACACTGTGCATGCCTGGATTGGGGGGACCCATGGGCACACCCCCGTGACAGATTTGGAGGGCCCCGGGTGATGGGGGGCCTGCTACGGCCCCTAAAGTACGATTCCGACAGCCGTTTCAGCTCGCTGAGACCGAGGCAAAGCGGCTGTCCGAATCGTGCATCGTACTCGCTCGGTCGGAATTCGGCTCCATTGCATGGCACGATTCGGCTCCGAACGTGTCGGAATGGACAGGTTCGGGTTCGTAAAAGATTCGCACGGCGCGTACGGGATACTCACATCGTACTTGGTCATTCGGAACGGGGGACGATTCAGACGGAAAGATAGGCTCCGAATCGGATTTGCTCTTTACAAATCCCATTTGGAGGCCTTCCTTACGAGATCGGAATCGGGCCCTATGTGTATGAATGTAAAAAATATATATAATATAAAACATTTATGGGGTCGATTCCGATTCGGGCCGGAAAAAGCACCGACCGACTCGGAGCCGGAAATTATACCGACCGACACGTACCTGTGGCGCCCGACACGCCAAGTACGATGCAAGGCGTGCAAAATCCGACCGACACGTACCGAACCCAAGCCGAACGACCGAGCCGCACGGAAAACAGCAATCCGGCCGGAAAAACACGCGAATCCAACCGACTGACACGCACCCGGAACAAATCCGACCGAAACGTAGCACGCGAACTCCAAACCGCAAAGTACGATGCAAGGCGCGAAAACCACGACCGAGTCGGACGGAGGACAAGCCGTACGACCGACACGCATACAAAACCGAGCCGAAGCAACACAAAACACCGCGACCGACGCGTACGCAGCATAGAAAACTGCACAAACACAGCGTGAACGAAACGGAGAACACCGTACGAGACAAATGCAGGGTCCGACTCGGTCACAAGAACGTCTCCAACATGCACAGACAGTACAAAGGAAAAATCACACAAAAAAGGCCAAACAAGCAATTACAAAGCCAATAAATACTGGGGGGGTGGGGACAGAGAACAAAGACACACCCACAACTCCACCCATATAAAGGACACAAATCACAACCATGATCCTTTGCAAATGCCATTCCACTGCCAGCACCCAAGAGACAGCAACCACACACCCACAGCTCATCCCTCACACAAGCCACACACCATCAGCACACCAACAAATACCTACCTCACATACACCCAGCAAAACACACACTCACACACCCTCACCTGCACACCAACACACACATCACTCACCATCACCACCCATCACCATGCCCCCCAAGAAGAATCACAAGTTCCTAGATTGTGAATTGGAAGTCATGGTAGACGAGATCCTCAGGGTAGAGCCACAGCTGTTTGGCACACTGGTCCAACAGACCCCCATCTCCCAGAAAACCAAGATGTGGGAGAGGATCATCAACAGGGTGAACGCACAATCACCATGTCTGCGCACAAAGACCGACATCCAGAACAGGTGGTATGACGTGCGCAGGAGGGTACGGGACCTGCTCAAGAAAGACTACATCATCAGCCAACACACCGGCAGTGGCCCTCCTGCCAAGCCAATATACCTCAGACCCTGGGAGGAGAAGGTGCGGGCCATCCTTCCGCCAGTGAGCGTATATGGACTAGAGAACATCCCAGAGCCTGGTGAGTACACAACAAATGTACACAATATTCTGCCACAAAACACACACACATCACTGTCAAGGGGAGAGTCAAACCATGCACTCATAGCAATTACACAGCAACCAGAACAGAATCATCCCAAAATGTGTATGTTAGTCAGATAAACACAACACATGCCATCAAAAAAGTTACATCCAACCGTGCCATCACATGTACAAACACAACTACAACTACAGCTAGGCAGTGGCACAAATAGAACTAACAAACACATCCAGACATGTAGCCACCACAACAACACCAACACACAGTGAAGACCACTCAAAGGAAGGAATTCTGTGTATGCTGGCCAAGTCAGTGTAGCCAATAGCATCATGGGAGTCGCAGTCACACATATTGCCCCCCCACAACTGTCCCATCAACACCACCCTGAACCATGCTCACATCACAGGGAGTGGAGAAGGACTCACAAGAAGGCTGACACTGGCTACTGCTGTGGGGAGCACAAGGCCCTGCTGGCAACTGTGCACCAACAAACAGCAGGACACCACTGACTGACATCCTGAGAGACAACTTCCACTCCCTGCAATGCAAGCACGTTCCATGGTGGGATATCTGGCTGGCTGGGTGGGAAGGAGGACTTGCAGCACTGACCATAGTCACAAGCACCTCCCCTCACACCCCCTCAACACAAACTCCACAGAACCCACCTGGTAGAATGCAATGCCTCCCATCCTAACTCAAGATCCCACAAAGAACCACCACCCTGGGTTATGTTGTGTGAAGCACAGGGACACTCTTGGGACTTTTAGCCAAACAACTGCCAGGACAACACTCCCAGCCATCCTGTCAGCACAGCCAGCCCACCCCACAGGGAAGCAGAGTCAAAAGGAAGGAAGCATGGGCATGCTGGGAAGGGGGGTGGAGGCAATAGCATGATGGGAATCGTAGTCACAGCTCTACATCCCCCACCACATGGCCCAGCAAGGTCACACTCACGCATGCACATCCCACAGAGAGTGGAAAGGCCCATCAAAGATGTCTGACACTGTTGCTGTGTCGTGGGGAGCACAAGGGCATGCTGGGAACTGCACACCAACCAACAGCAGGACACCACTGTCAGCCATCTTGCCATTGCTCACACACCCACACATACTGAACTCCCCACAAAAGCAAGTAAGTATGGGAATGCTGGCAAGTGGGGTGGAGGCAATAGCATGATGGGAGTGGCAGTCACAGATATTGGTCACCCACACAACTGGCCCATCAACACCACCCTGAACCATGCTCACATCACAGGGAGTGGAGAAGGACTCACAAGATGGCTGACACTGGCTACTGCTGTGGGGAGCACAAGGCCCTGCTGGCAACTGTGCACCAACAAACAGCAGGACACCACTGACTGACATCCTGAGAGACAACTTCCACTCCCTGCAATGCAAGCACGTTCCATGGTGGGACATCTGGCTGGCTGGCTGGGTGGGAAGGAGGACTTGCAGCACTGACCATAGTCACAAGCACCTCCCCTCACACACCCCCTCAACACAAACTCCACAGAACCCACCTGGTAGAATGCAATGCCTCCCATCCTAACTCAAGATCCCACAAAGAACCACCACCCTGGGTTATGTTGTGTGAAGCACAGGGACACTCTTGGGACCTTTAGCCAAACAACTACCAGGACAACACTCCCAGCCATCCTGTCAGCACAGCCAGCCCACCCCACAGGGAAGCAGAGTCAAAAGGAAGGAAGCATGGGCATGCTGGGAAGGGGGGTGGAGGCAATAGCATGATGGGAGTCGTAGTCACAGCTCTACATCCCCCACCACATGGCCCAGCAAGCTCACACTCACGCATGCACATCCCACAGAGAGTGGAAAGGCCCATCAAAGATGTCTGACACTGTTGCTGTGTCGTGGGGAGCACAAGGGCATGCTGGGAACTGCACACCAACCAACAGCAGGACACCACTGTCAGCCATCTTGCCATTGCTCACACACCCACACATACTGAACTCCCCACAAAAGCAAGTAAGTATGGGAATGCTGGCAAGTGGGGTGGAGGCAATAGCATGATGGGAGTGGCAGTCACAGATATTGGTCACCCACACAACTGGCCCATCAACACCACCCTGAACCATGCTCACATCACAGGGAGTGGAGAAGGACTCACAAGATGGCTGACACTGGCTACTGCTGTGGGGAGCACAAGGCCCTGCTGGCAACTGTGCACCAACAAACAGCAGGACACCACTGACTGACATCCTGAGAGACAACTTCCACTCCCTGCAATGCAAGCACGTTCCATGGTGGGACATCTGGCTGGCTGGCTGGGTGGGAAGGAGGACTTGCAGCACTGACCATAGTCACAAGCACCTCCCCTCACACACCCCCTCAACACAAACTCCACAGAACCCACCTGGTAGAATGCAATGCCTCCCATCCTAACTCAAGATCCCACAAAGAACCACCACCCTGGGTTATGTTGTGTGAAGCACAGGGACACTCTTGGGACCTTTAGCCAAACAACTGCCAGGACAACACTCCCAGCCATCCTGTCAGCACAGCCAGCCCACCCCACAGGGAAGCAGAGTCAAAGGAAGGAAGCATGGGCATGCTGGGAAGGGGGTGGAGGCAATAGCATGATGGGAGTCGTAGTCACAGCTCTACATCCCCCACCACATGGCCCAGCAAGCTCACACTCACGCATGCACATCCCACAGAGAGTGGAAAGGCCCATCAAAGATGTCTGACACTGTTGCTGTGTCGTGGGGAGCACAAGGGCATGCTGGGAACTGCACACCAACCAACAGCAGGACACCACTGTCAGCCATCTTGCCATTGCTCACACACCCACACATACTGAACTCCCCACAAAAGCAAGTAAGTATGGGAATGCTGGCAAGTGGGGTGGAGGCAATAGCATGATGGGAGTGGCAGTCACAGATATTGGTCACCCACACAACTGGCCCATCAACACCACCCTGAACCATGCTCACATCACAGGGAGTGGAGAAGGACTCACAAGATGGCTGACACTGGCTACTGCTGTGGGGAGCACAAGGCCCTGCTGGCAACTGTGCACCAACAAACAGCAGGACACCACTGACTGACATCCTGAGAGACAACTTCCACTCCCTGCAATGCAAGCACAGTCCATGGTGGGATAACTGACTGGCTGGGTGGGTGGGAAGGAGGGCCGGCTGTCAACCAAACACAACCAATGCAGACCATGTTCACACCCCAACAAATACATAGAAATGCCCAAATAATGCAGGACAATGTGCCACACCAATATCAACCCCTGACTGTGACGACTTAGGACAATGCAATGTACAGGCCCGCACCCCGAGGCACAGTCACAACTGTCAGGTGTGTCAACCATTGATGCCTGCAGAAACATAACATACATTGTGTGTGTCTCCCAAAAACAGGTGATGATGGGGACACAGCAGCAGACGCTGAGGAGTCCCAGTCCCAGGCTCAAGAGGATGCGGAGCTCACTGGTGTCGTACAGCCTCTGCCCTCCTCGGACGAAGAAGACCAACCTGGCACATCCGGTGCAAGTCTACATGCAGCACCAGCAGGACCACCAGCTGCAGCACCAGCAGGACCACCGGCTGCACCCCCTGCACCCACCCCTCCAACGACTGTCAACACAAATACCATCCCTGCTGACATGGACAGAACAAGGAGCAACACCAGCACAGGGACCCTGGACCAACCTGGGGCCATGGACACCACCACCACCACCAACCTCCAAGGTGGACCAGGGTCATCTGTGCGTGCCACTGCACGCACTGCACATGTCAGCAGGGGTGGTGGGAGGGTGGGAGACAGAGGTCGCTGCTTGCAGAGGTTGCTGGTGTGCATGACGACCCACAACTGGTACGCATAGCTGATGCGTACCAGTCCAGCACCGGAGACCTCAGCCAGGTAGTGGGGCTCCTCAGAGACATGAAACAGCAGCAGGCTGCCCATCATGCCCGCTTGGACTCTCACATGTCCCACGTGGAGTCACACATGTCCCGCGTGGACTCACACATGTCCCGCGTGGAGTCCAAGTGGGATGCACTGCATGAGATGACGGCGGTGCACAGGGACATTTTACAATGCCTCCGCCAGATGAACAGCAACCAGTCCACACCTCCCTGTGTGCCAACAACATCTGGTGCTGCCCAAACTGCAACTGCCACAGGGAGGGAGGATGACTCTGGCGGAGAGTCCCCTGCACCGCAGCAGCCTGTACTTGAGGGGCCCCCCAAGAAGAGGGGTCGTCCGAAGAGGGGCAAGTGAGAGGCCGATGGCCAAGCGCAACTCCCAGGAAGCCTGAACCTGTTCTGGATGTTCACCTTTGTGCACAGACTGTTCACCCTGTTGACGGCAACACTACTCCCACACATTGCATGGGGAGTACAAGTTGGACCAATGTCTCAGACAACTGTGGCCCCGATACTGGGGATTCTGTCTACCAGGACTTTCAATTCACCTAGGAACTTCTGATTGCAAGATTTATGTACAGCACTACCCATCCTATGCACTATTCACACAAATGTATCACAATAAACACACTAATACACCATACTTGCCTCTGTTGTGATTCCAACGTGGGTGCTGTTATGGGGATGATGAACTGCAAAATTACACTGTGTATGCGAACTGCAACAGCAAGTACAACACAGGCATGTGAGTAAAGGTAACGTGACACATATGAGGGAGACACACCACCAGGGCTACACAACACATACACACCTAGGCCATCTGACTCATTGCCTACACTGATGTTGCCAGGGAAGACGGTGCAATGCACAGACACCACACCCATTCCCAGTTGGAGTCAAGTAGCCCACAGGTGCAGTAAGCAAATGGCAGTCAAATGTGTGACCACAGACAACGCACATCACAAAGTGAAGCACAGGTTTATTACACAGTTGCAACATGTCGTAACCACTACAGATGCAAGGTAATCCCACCTGGCAGTGGGCACACAGTCAACAACTGTAGACGGAAGGAAGTCCATGGGTGTGGCGCACATCACCTGTAGGGACACAACAGCTACCACCCTGGAAGTGCAATCACGTCGTCGGTGGACACAGTTGACCAAACGAATCTGAAAGTACCCTGTGAAGGACAGAAATGACACAGTCAAAAGCAATGGAGTACAGGACAGAACAGCAAAACTCATGCACAATACATGTTACAAGATACCCACCCAGAACCAAGTTAGCATGTCAACACTGTTGGGGAGTACAGCCCACCTGTAAGCACACATCGCAACACACATCCAGTCAAGTAGCCCATGGACACACTCCAACAGCACCAGAGCACCACCTACACATATCATGCCAACTCACATCATTGACATGACACCTCAGGATACTCACATTCAGCTAAAGAAGTTGGTGATGAGCTGTGTGCGGACATCACCCTCATCATCATCATCATCATCGTCACTGGCATCGTGGTCCAGGCCAGGATCCTCCACAGGTGGCGGATGTTGGTCATTGTCATCCTGGTTGAGAGGCAACTCCTTCCGCACTGCCAGGTTGTGGAGCATGCAGCAGACGATGATAATCTTGCACACTTTCGCAGGGGCATATGGGAGGGACCCTCCGGTCTTGTCCAGGCAGCGGAAGCGGCTCTTCAGGAGACCAAATGTCCGCTCAATCACTCTCCTGGTCCGACCATGTGCCTCATTGTAGCGCATCTGGGCTGGTGTCACAGGGTTCCTGAGGGGTGTCAGCAACCACGGCATGTTGGGGTATCCCGAGTCACCTACGGACAGACAAGTGCACATTAGCTGACTTGGAAAAGTGGGCGGAATACTACAGATCAGATCACACACAATGGCACAAAGTCAGTACACACCGACAAGCCAGGCACGCTGGTTCTGCATCTGTGCCATCATCCTGGGGATGCGACTACTCCTCATCACAAAGGCATCGTGTGCTGAACCAGGGAAACGGGCACACACGTGTGTGATGGTCATGTCTGCAAGACACACCACCAGTGCATTGACCGAGTGGTAGTGCTTGCGGTTCCTGTAGGCCTGCTCCTGGGCATGTGGTGGTACCAAAGCCACATGTGTCCCATCAATGGAGCCAATGACATGCGGCATCCTCCCCAGGGCATAAAAGTCACTCTTCACGTCAGTGAGTCGTCGCAGTCTAGGGAAATAGATGTACCGGTTCAGGAATAGCAACATTGCCGCCAAAACATCGCGGAGCACACGGCTCAACATGGTCTGTGACATCCCACCAGCAGTCGCCACAGTATGTTGGAAGGTACCGGTGGCAAAGAAGTGTAGGGCTGCCATCACCTTCACCTTGGGGGTCAGCGCTGTAGTATATGGCCGGCCAGGCTGCAAATGTGGGGACAACTGCACTGCCAAATCCTCAATCAGCTGCCTGGTGAAGCGGTACCGTCGGATGCTGTCCCGTTCCACCATCGTTGCCAGGTCTGGGAATGGTCGATGGACAGCAGGAGCCCTGCAGTGCAGAGGAGAAGTAAGCAAGATTGTCAGTCACCCCACATATGCGGCATTGAACACACTCAATATCCCAACATACATCATTATGAGGCACAACTACATGAAGTGTGCAGTTCCGTAAGGACATGTATGGTACATACATGGCCAACATCTGTCAACACGGTCCAACAAGTGGCATCAATTAGTCCCAGGTTGGCCCATTGGATATCATGAGGCCGTGTCACAGTTCCCATCTCCTGCTGCCGTGTCACAATCACCCCCCACAGTGACATGTGACGACAGATGTGCCCCAGGCACCACAGCTCAACGACAGGTACATTCCCAGGGACCCTGTATTGCCACATGGACACTGGCATTACATGGAGTATCATGTATACACCACAGCAAAACAACCATGACCCCCACAGGTAGTGGTCCCACTTGCCACGGCAGGACAGACATGGACGTCTGTGACACACACACGCACAACATCAAAGTCCATGCACACACAACGTGGATGTGGAGACTGTCTCCCATTGTGCACATGAAATCAGAGATATTGTAAACACTACATGCACACAGACTGTGGAGGACCATCACTATTGTGCCACTGGGACACCCTGGCTCAAACATACCGTCCCACATGGGACTCACGGGGTATGTGACATGACATACACATACACCACCGTGAAATGTGACCATGGCACATGCACAGATATGAACAGTTGCACATCACAGTGGTCATGTACACGTAACACTCAGGATCCTGTCCCCATGAACACGTGCACAGCCTGGCGGTGGCTGCCCACAGGTGACACCCACAGGACAACATGTACACCAACATACACACAATAGGAAATGCAGCCTTACATGCCTTATGATAAAGTTTGGACAGGCTGTCGTGATGTAGGTGTGCCCCTCACTCCCTGGGAGCTATCTGTGGCTGGCATATGTCCATCTGAGACAGGCATGGTGACATATGCCAGTCACTTGTACAGTGATGCATTGAACAGCAATGGACCGATCGGTGCCCCCGGCCGGCCCATTGCATTCAATGTGTCCGGGTACGCGTTGTACCCCTGTACGCGTTGTACTGCAATGGACCGATCGGTGCCCCCGGCCGGCCCATTGAATTCAATGTGTGCGGGTACGCGTTGTACCCCTGTACGCGTTGTACTGCAATGGACCGATCGGTGCCCCCGGCCGGCCCATTGCATTCAATGTGTGCGGGTACGCGTTGTACCCCTGTACGCGTTGATCAGCAATGGACCGATCGGTGCTCCCGGCCGCCCATTGCATTCAATGTGTGCGGGTACGCGTTGTACCCCTGTACACGTTGTACTGCAATGGACCGATCGGTGCCCCCGGCCGGCCCATTGCATTCAATGTGTGCGGGTACACGTTGTACCCCTGTACGCGTTGTACTGCAATGGACCGATCGGTGCGCACCCATTGACAATGGCCTTGCCTGGCAACGGACGCGTTTTCGAATTTCGAACGAGTTGGTTGCTGGAAATTCAGTTGGTCACCCACAACAATGTTGCAAAATCATGTATGTCATGAAGTTGAAGATTTGAAGGATGCTGTGGGCGTGTATTGGTGCTGCTATTCCATGGATTGGCCAGATTCAGAAGATGCAAACGACTTGGACCTATCACTTTGGACACAAGGGACAGTATCTGCCTCTCCAGCAGATATATATTGCTGGCTGTTCCCCTGAGAGCTCACTTGCCTGCACTACATGCTCCAGGACGACATCTGCCACTGCACTGCTGCTGTCTCTGCCCCTCTGGACCCTGCAATGGCACGTACTGTGGAGAGAGCCCCAGCCTTCAGCCTTGAGGAGAACCAGGCCCTGCTGGACAGCCTACTTCCACAGTACAGCAAGCTGTATGGGACACCAGGGGAGCAGGTGAGTGTTCTGTGCACTGCCTTTCTGAATGTGCATATTGACTGACTAGCAAGGCTGAAAGTCTGCACGCCACTGGCTAGCAGGCTCACTGAGTAGTTGTCACCCCCATAGTGTGTAGTGACATGCACTGGACAGGTATGGTGCAGTGACAGTGCATTTGAACAAGGTTTTACTTCCCATGCAATGATACCATGTAGTGACGTCTGGCAAACTGTCCATGGGCAGCGTTGCACTGCCTGTGTACATCATGTGCCCCTGTGAATGAGACATGTATATACAACTGTGTCATGCACGGATATGTTGCATGTGTAGTAATGGCCTTTTCACTTTGTCATCCTGACAGGTTAATGCCCATCGGAAGCAGGAGATCTGGAAGGACATCGTCCGGGCTGTCCGGTCCGTGGGGGTCTACAAGCGCCGGATCCGCAACTGCCAGAAGAGGTGGCAGGACCTTCGGGGCTGGACCCGGAGGATTGCACGGGTCCAGCTGAAGCTGTCGCCTCCTCGCATGAGGGGCGGAACACGGACCCTGACCCCCACATGCTCCAGATCCTGGCGGTGGTGTTTCCAGACCTGGATGGGCAGCTGAAGGCCAGACAGCAGCAAGGAGGGGGTGAGTCAAAGACTGCACTGTGAACTCTGTATTACATGCTTTGTGCCCTCCTCTGGCCTGGTTCAACTGCCACAGTGCAGCAGTCATGTGTCCAGGAGCCATGTCCCTCTATTGTGCACTGCCCACTCCTCATCTGATACCCAGGTGTGGCCCTTACATTCAGGGAATTGTGTCACTTGGGACTGTGTCCTTGCAGTTTGCTTCACTAAAGGTGGGGGACAGCATCTGTTTCCCTAACTCTGTTGTGGGCATCATGGGTGGGTCCATTGTTCACACAACGCCTGTGTTCGGACATGTAATCTGCGTGTTGCTTTGATATGCGGTCCACTTGCTGAGCTGAGCCACCACATGTGCCTGGGGTATGTGGCACACGCCCATGCAGCGGGTGGGAACAATGTTTGGGCCCCAGGAGTGTGCAGATTACGTGTGTCACACATACATAGCCAGCTATCCACTGTCCAGGGCTCATCCCTCATTCATGTGGGGCAGGACAGTCATGCCTACTCCAGGCCATGCAATGCACTCTGTACTCCCACTCCCGTGTATCAGCTGACACATTGTGCGCAGTGATTTGACCCCTCAGGTGTCTGCCTCTGTGTCAGTGTGCTGTGGATTAGTTGCCAGGACTGCTGGGGTGTTTCTTGGTAGGGGCTCAGCATGCCACTGGAGATGTGACCATAGGAGACGATACTTGTGTGTCACATAGGTGTTTGATCAGCTGCCCGTGCAGACTGGGGTATGCGAATGTGAAGTTCAGGCAGCTGTTCCCCATTCACAGCAGATTGTGAGGGGCTCAGGTTCAGAGGGTAGTGTCACAGGTCTCCCATATGTCCAATAGGTATGACCTGGACAGATGAGGGTTAAGATGATGTGTTGTGGGGGGATGTACATGTGCACTTGTGCAGCTCCAGGACTTGCATTCCCCATGACCTACTATTGTGACACAGTGCAGAGTGTTGTTGTCTGGCTGCCAAGTCATACATCACTGAGACAGTGATGTATGACTTAGCAGTCATGCCTCCGCCATGGCATGTGTCTACTTATTGGTGATCCTGCAGGGGAGTGACATGTGCTACATGCACACCATTGTGGCGATGGCTATCAGGACATGGGTGCATCATGGTGTCTGTCGCTGGTATGCATCACATGCATTTCCTATTTGACTCTGGGCATCCCTTTCATCCGGAAACCTGTACTGACTCAGTGGCAAGAGCTGTGATGTGTGCATGTCCACATGCTACACCGTGTCCTCTGCACTGTCCAACTACTGTGTAGTTGGTGCATGTGTCCACACTGGGGTGTTGCAATCCAACAGACACCAGACAGATGGGTGCAAGGCCATGTGGGATGTGAGTGCCATTGTTGGCATCAGACTGACAATTGGCTGCTCTTGTTCAGTTAGGGCACTTTTAGCAATGTACAACTAATGATGCCAGGGCTTGCTCTGTAATGTGCTGTGCTCACAGTGGTGTGTGCGTTTGGTGCAGGTGACTGATGTCTGTCTGTTTCCCCATTGTTTGCAGATACATCCACGGCCACGGAAGGGGACAGCTCCACGGACCAGGAGGAGCCGGAGAGCCAGACTGGGTCAGCAGCCGAGGAGTGGTCGGAGGGACCCAGTGGCATGGAGGGCGAGGGGAGCCACACCGAGGAGTCCTCAGCACCATCCACCTCAGCTGAGGACCAGAGCAACTCGGGGGATGACTCCCTTATGGAGGCGGGTGTCAGCAGCCACCACACCCCAGCTAGTGTTGCTGTCCCCGCCACCACCAGCACCACCACCGCCCTCCCATCGGCTCCCATTCCCCAGGTCCGTGGAGGCTCCCATGTTCGGGAGCGTGTCTCCTTTGGGCCAGGTACCGCACCCCCTGCCCCTGTGTCCCCTGCTGCCCTGAGTGAGGAGTCTGTGTACCTCCTTCGCCAGCTCCATGTAGGGCAGACAGCCCTGCTGAGTGTCCTCCATGCGCACACCGCTCTGTTGACTCAGCTGGTGTCGTTCATGGAGGGCATCTCATCGGGCATGTCTGACCTACAGAGGGGCAATAGGTCCATGGACTCCTCCCTGACGGCAGCAGTGTCCTTCCTCAGACAGTCCCTCACCCCTCCTGCCTCTGCTCCATCCACACTCCCCAGCACCTTACCCGTCCCAAGCACACACACACCGGCACAGGCACACACCAGCACACACACATCCAGCACACAGACACACACACCACAAACAAAACGCACACGCACGCACAGTCAGGGGACTGAAACCAGACTCACAGGGGATGGGGCCCTGGTACACACACACGCATCCACGAGCACTGCGCAGTCCTCAGTTGCCTCTCCCTCCAAAACACCCTCCCTTGCCTCACCTGCAACCCCAAAGACCCAGCGCCTCTTCCTCAGTGACCTCGGCCTCTTCCCCTCCGATCCAGCTGCTCCAGCATCCAGGGGGAAGAGGAAGCCCACCCACATGGAGCAGAGTGCCCCTCGCCCCCGGACACCCTCCCCCAGGCGCAGACAGACTGAGGCCCCCACCCGCAAGTCCCCCGGAGTGGTAAGAGCAAGACCCCGCTGCCGCCCTGCAGCTCAGGCACCAGGTCTCCTTCCTCCATCCCTCAGGCCCCCACTCCACAGGTGCCCCCACCACACCCTGCCCCAGGTTCCCCCACCCACAGATATACCATCCCCAAGAGGATCCGGCCTTCTCCCCTGGCACTTGCTCTCCCGGCACCACACCCCCGCTGCGCTTGTCTGTGCCACTGATGTGGTGAGGGTGTCCTCCCCCTCTGTCCAGCCCACCTTGCCTGTTCCCCATTCTCCTCCCCTGGTGGTAGGCACTGCAGTGGAGTCCACTACCACCCTGTCTGACTTGGGCATTGCAGTGGCGGACCTGTCCACTCCATCTGCAGGGTCCACTGCAGTCGTGCCGGCACCCACAACATCTGAGTCATGCCCCCCAGTTGTGCCGGCACACACCAATTCAGACACCTCCACTGCAGTTGTCAGTGGCTCTCCAGCACCCACCACCCCTTCCCTGCTTCCTCCTGGTGAGCCCTGATCCTGTCCCTGCGGTGCCTGGCCTGCCCCCCCGGTTGCCCCTCCTAGTGGATTGTCCCTGGTTTTGTGCAGGCATGCGTAGGGTGACATCTGCCACTGTCACCAAGTTTGGACTTTGACAATGGACTGGCCATTGGCCTTTGTGTTTTTCTGGACTTTGATTTCATTACACATATGCTGAATAAAGCAACTTTCTGTTCTCTAGTGCTTATGCTTCTGATGTACATGTTGTTGATGATGCTAACCATGCCCTTGCTGCAGTGATGGTGATATTTGGTCTCATGATAATGAAGTGTTACTGTGCAGGAACCCATGTGGTCCAGGGGGAATGTGTCCTATCCTGTGGTGTATCCATGTCATCCATAGCAGCATCTGAGGGTGTCATGTGTTCAGTATTTGGCAATGGGATTTCCTACTTAGATTAGCTATTTCACATCTGTGGCTTCCACCCCTGCACATCTGTTGTGCCTGGCATTGTTCAATTCGTCTACTTCCCTGACCGTGTGGCCATCTCCACTGGACATGCAGGTTTGGGCATCAATGGGGAAGGACTCATCCGTGTAGTCAGTGCAACATTGCTATACAAGTGTGTTGGATCTGTGCTGATGATTCCGTTGGCACTTCCATGACCAGGCTGATGTGACGGGAGCCCTCATTTGGTGCTAATTGTTGATTGTGTGACCAAGTGCTCAGCTGACATGATGGGGCCCTACTGAGGCAACACATGGCACAGCTTTCCTCACACAGGAGTGGAGTCCCCTCATGGCAGTGTGTACACCTGTGACATTGCCTGCGCCCAAGGTGTGTGTTGTATGTGCATGTCTGTGTGTTCACTTCCGTCTAGCTGTGCATGCTGTGATCCCTAGTGTTGTACCTGTTTGTGATGCTTGCTGAGTTGACCTATGTTCCCCCAAAGTCTTCTCCCTGGGTTCTCTGTGATGTGGGTGCATGGCACATTACTGGTCATCAGGGTGTCACCCATAGGTGTGTTTGCTGTCAGGGCTGAGTTTGTGTGCAGACGCAGATGGGTCACAGTCAGGTTTCCCTTGGCACTTGTTGTTTGCCCCTGTCATGTGATTTCCAGTTTGTGTTATCTTTCAGTGATTGTGACACGTTGTGTGTGTGACTGCTGGCACTCCTCAGGGTCCGGGCTGCAATGTTGGTTGTTGTCTATGTGTGTTCTTTGTGGGTGACCTTGGCTTCTTCATTGGTGTGTGACTGTGGCTGGGATCCCATTGGTTGGTGTGGTATTGCCGTCATGTCCATGTACAGCGTAGTGTGCAGTGTGTCAGACATTTAGGAGTCTTGTTGAGTGGCCATGTGTCATGTGTTTCTGCACCTTGGTTCCCACCCACCACCCTGGAATAGTCATGGGTGCATGTGCAATGTCACCAGTGCATGCGTACTTCACTGCTGCACATTGTTGGAGGTCGAGGGGTGTGGTGTTGAGTGTGTGCAGATGAGAGTTGTTGCCCGGCTAGGCCCCTGCCTCCATGTTGGCCTTGGCTTACTGGCCATGCTGATTGATTTGTGCTTGTGTAGGTGTGATGGTAGTTTGTTGCTCAGGACACATGACTGTGGTTCACAGTGTGAACCACATTTAGCTTTGTCATCACAGTGGGATTGTAATGCAGCCCAGGGTCACCACATTGTGGGGGCCCTGGGGGTGGTGCTGTGGTGTGTCTGTGTCTTGCTGTGTCAGTTGCTGTTCCTACGTGCCTGTGTGACATGTGTGATTTGTGCTCCCTCTCATCTGACAATGCCTGCTTGCCCACATAGGGGATTTGGATCCATGAGTTACCTTTGTGTGGCACTGTATGCACATCTGTATGATTGGTATTCAGGTCTCCTCATGTGTTGTGTGGTTGCCTGGGGACACTGGCACCCCCCTCACCTGTTGTGTATGATGTGCAGTGTGGGTCTGCCTGTTTGTGTTTGTGCATCTGCACCACTGCATTGGCATATCTTGGGTGTGCCATTGGCTGTATGTAGTTTGGTGGGTTTCCCCTGCTGTCCCTGGGACTCCTAGGTCATCGGTCAGCACAATGATCATGGTTTGTGTGTCCCATTGCTGCCATGGTATGGTATCTGTTCACCTCACATCTGCAGTCTCCACAGGGTATCTGCATTTGTGTGCCCATTGGTACAAATATGTGGGTCTGCATTCTGATGGTCACTTCTGTCATTGTGTCATTGATGAATGTTGACAGTGTCAGCCCCCAAGGGTGTTGTTTGTCTGCACATGGCCAAAGGTATGTCTTATTTGCACTGCAGTATGTGGCTCCCCCAATTTATGTTGCAATGGGACACATACACTACTTTGCCACTGATGTGTTTTTTGTTCTGTGACCAGGAATCATCCATGCAGTTTGGCAGTTGCAGCTCTTTCTTTGTCAACACTTACCTTTTGGTCACTGTGATGATGGGGGTTTAGACCCCATTGCCACAATGTTCAAAATGTGCTTCAGCTATGGACCCCACACTTACATTTTGCTCACTGTGATGATGGGGGTTTAGACCCCATTGCCACAATGTTCAAAATGTGCTTCAGCTATGGACCCCACACTTACATTTTGCTCACTGTGATGATGGGGGTTTAGACCCCATTGCCACAATGTTCAAAATGTGCTTCAGCTATGGACCCCACACTTACATTTTGGTCACTGTGATGATGGGGGTTTAGACCCCATTGCCACAATGTTCAAAATGTGCTTCAGCTATGGACCCCACACTTACATTTTGCTCACTGTGATGATGGGGGTTTGGACCCCATTGCCACAATGGTCATGGCCTGCTTGCATTGTGGGTGCCACACACATATATGTGTGGCACATGTGCTAGGGGTCACATTGTATGTTCAAAGTCATGTTCGGTGTTGTAGGCATTTGACACAGTCTACACACGCTTGTCATGGTGTTGGGGGATATCTTTTTCTTGCATTCCCTAGGTTGTGGTGTGCTGGTTGTGTCATGCATTGTCCATCCTATGAGTGGGGGTGGTAGTAGTGGTAGGCATCCAGCCCCCCTGGCTAAGGGTGGTAGTAGTGGTAGGCATCCAGCCCCCCTGGCTCAGGGTGGTAGTAGTGGTAGGCATCCAGCCCCCCTGGCTCAGGGTGGTAGTAGTGGTAGGCATCCAGCCCCCTGGCTCAGGGTGGTAGTAGTGGTAGGCATCCAGCCCCCCTGGCTCAGGGTGGTAGTAGTGGTAGGCATCCAGCCCCCCTGGCTCAGGGTGGTAGTAGTGGTAGGCATCCAGCCCCCCTGGCTAAGGGTGGTGGTGGGCATCCAGCCCCCCTGGCTAAGGGTGGTAGTAGTGGTAGGCATCCAGCCCCCCTGGCTAAGGGTGGTAGTAGTGGTAGGCATCCAGCCCCCCTGGCTCAGGGTGGTAGTAGTGGTAGGCATCCAGCCCCCTGGCTAAGGGTGGTAGTAGTGGTAGGCATCCAGCCCCCCTGGCTAAGGGTGGTGGTGGGCATCCAGCCCCCTGGCTAAGGGTGGTAGTAGTGGTAGGCATCCAGCCCCCCTGGCTCAGGGTGGTAGTAGTGGTAGGCATCCAGCCCCCCTGGCTCAGGGTGGTAGTAGTGGTAGGCATCCAGCCCCCCTGGCTAAGGGTGGTGGTGGGCATCCAGCCCCCTGGCTAAGGGTGGTAGTAGTGGTAGGCATCCAGCCCCCTGGCTCAGGGTGGTAGTAGTGGTAGGCATCCAGCCCCCCTGGCTAAGGGTGGTAGTAGTGGTAGGCATCCAGCCCCCCTGGCTAAGGGTGGTAGTAGTGGTAGGCATCCAGCCCCTCTGGCTAAGGGTGGTGGTGGGCATCTAGCCCCCTGGCTAAGGGTGGTAGTAGTGGTAGGCATCCAGTCCCCCTGGCTCAGGGTGGTAGTAGTGGTAGGCATCCAGCCCCCCTGGCTCAGGGTGGTAGTAGTGGTAGGCATCCAGCCCCCCTGGCTAAGGGTGGTGGTGGGCATCCAGCCCCCCTGGCTAAGGGTGGTAGTAGTGGTAGGCATCCAGCCCCCCCTGGGTGAGGGTGGTAGGCATCCAACCCCCCCTGGCTAAGGGTGGTAGTAGTGGTAGGCATCCAGCCCCCCCTGGCTCAGGGTGGTAGTAGTGGTAGGCATCCAGCCCCCCCTGGCTAAGGGTGGTGGTGGGCATCTAGCCCCCCCTGGCTAAGGGTGGTAGTAGTGGTAGGCATCCAGCCCCCCCTGGCTAAGGGTGGTAGTAGTGATGGGCATCCATCCCCCCCCTGGGTAGGGGTGGTAGTGGTGGTGCGCATCCAGGCCCCTGTGTGCATATGTGGCATTGGTGATGGGCATCCCGCCCCTATGGTGCTGCTGTTGCTGGTGTAAGTATATTCTGCATCCCTCTGTGTGTGTGTGATGTGTCGTGTACGTGTTGTATGTGTTTTGTGGTTGGTGTCTGACTTACCTTCTGCGCCGTACGCGTCCGTGCCTGTTCCGGTAGTAAATGTAGTATATTGGTATGATCAGGACGAAGGGATTCATGGTTGGTTCGTGTCGTTCGTCCTTCTCGTTGCTTCGCGTCGTCCTCGTCGCTCGCGTCGTCCTCGTCGCTGGCGTGTTCGTCTCGTAGCCGTGGATCGTGTTGTGGCGCGAATCGGAGCTTATGTGCGCCTCTCCCAGATGCTTTGACGTGCCGTGCGTAGCGACGGGTTCGGCGCGTACGGGAAGCGCATCGTACTTGTTCGGCCGGACGGAGCTGCATTTTCCCTTCCGTGCGACTTGATTCAGCGTTTCCGGATTCGCCTCGGTCGGAGAACAGGACCTGGTTTGGGTGAGTACGGCTCGGCCGGATTCTGTGCTGTTGTGCGCATCGTACTTACTCGTTCGGTGTGCTGTACGGATCGGTCGGGAAACAGGCTTTCGCATGGCTTTTTTCCCGACCGAATGGTATTAGGTGCGCCTCCGACCGAGATCGGAATCGGCCCCTATGTATCTACTGTTACCCAAAACATTATGGGGCCGATTCCGATCTCGGCCGGTAGGGCTCTGAATCGGATTCGGCATAACCGGATCCGTTTCGGAGCCCTATTTCCCGACCGATTCGTACGCGCGTCCGGACGAGCGAGTACGATGCGAAATCGCCGACCGACTCGTTCGGGCGTCTCAACCGCTCCGACCGACTCGTTCCCGGGTCTAACCGCACCGACCGACTCGCTCGGACACGACTCGCACCGTGCAATGGAGACGTTCCCCGGCCGGGTAAGTACGATGCGCCCCGCGAGCAGTCCGACTGACACGCGCCGTCCGGCTCGAAAGAGCAGTCGGAGCCGTACTTCGGGGGTCCGTGTCGGACCCCCCTGTACGCGTAGCCGCGCGAGTCGCACACACGCGAGTCGCTTCGCCGCGTACCCGCTGTAGGGGGCGCCCTTGCTCACCTCACACCCATTGAGGCAATGGGAGCCTGCGTACGCGTTGTATGACCGGCTCCCATTGACTTCAATGGGAGTCCGACCGACTCGAGTACGATAGCATACGGACGCATCGTACTCGTTCGGTCGGGCTGCCCGGGTCCGATTCGGTCGGAAATCTCTCTGGGTCCGGCTCGGTCGGAGAGATTTCCGGCCCGAATCGGAATCGGCCCCTATATGTTTCAAATATTGTACAAAAACTGATTAATAACTGCTTATTTGTTTTTCCAAAAATATACAACTGAATAATGTAATAAAACAATTTGTAATACTATTTTTTGAAAAATGTTATATCTAAATATATAAATATCTACAAAATATGTAAAATGTAAACAATTAACAAAATGTTTTTTTTTCCTGGTTAGAACAATAGAAATTAAATATACTTAAAAAAAATATGCTTATGCAAATTTTTCATTCTCAATGTTTCATTATAAATAAAAATATAAATAAAATATAAAGATGTTTCTGTTTTTTTTTACATGTTATTAAATATTGTATCTATAATAAAATATTTATATTGTATCAATGTACTTTAAAAACTATTGGGGAGAGGAGTTGGCCTAACGGCTAGAGCGGTCGACCTTGAATCTGGGGAACCGGGTTCGAGTCTCGGCAATGACGCGGAAGGTCCTGTGATTCTGGGCAAATCACTTAATCTCCCCGTGCCTAACAAAAAACTGAATGTGTCCTCATGTAACGCAACTGGTGCTATGTAAAGCGCTCTGATACCCGATACCTTCGGGTCAAGTTCGCACTATATAAAACTTCGTTAAAAAAAAAAACTATATCTTTATCCTTACACCATAATATATTTTTATTTCTTCACTATTCCCACTGTAAACTACATTAACTCAGGGAAGGTGCTAAATAGCAAACATTATAATTTTCTACTCCCAGTTCAATTTATATTAAGTCAGGGAAGACGCTGAACACTAACCTTATATAATTTACTATTCTCACTCCAAACTACATTAAGGGGGTCATTACGATGGTGGAAGGACCGCCACCGCCAGCCATGCAGTGGCGGTCCTTCTGCCATCGGACCGCGAATTTCCCCGGCCACATTACGATGCGGGGGGATCCAGACTGCGACCGTGGCGGGCGGAAAGACCGTTAGGCAATTGAACCGATTGCCTGGCAGAGCGGTCTGCATGCATAAAATGGGGGCGGTGCCTAGCAGGCACCTCCACCATATTATGATGCAGGCTGTGAGCCAACCTTTCCATGACGGCAACACCGTCATAAAAAGGCTGGTGGAGATCCTGTTCGGGGGCCCGTTGCAGGCCCCCAATGCGGGGGGTGCATGTGCACTGGGGGGTACCCTTGGTACCCCCCTACATTTCAGTGCACTAAGTGGCAGGCACCATGTGGTGCCTGCCACGTAGTGCACTGTAATGCACAACAAGCATTTTCAACATTGCGGCGGGTGCTGCTGTCAGCAGCACCCGCTGCAATGTTAAAAATGCAAGATGCGACCGCCATGGTGGCGGTCGCATCCTAATGTGGTGTGCGGAACTGCCGCATGTATTGCGGACGGTCCCGGTCACCACCACAATGGCGCACGGACTCCAGTCCGTCCGCCATTGTAATCGGTCCCTAAGTTAGGAAAAAAGCTGGACACTAAAGATATATAATGTACTATTCCCACTCCAATTTATAATAACTCAGGGAAGGCGTTGGACACTAACCATATATAATTTACTATTTCAACTCCAAAGTACATTAAATCAGGGAAGGTGCTGGACACTAAAGGGCCGATTCCGATCTCGGTCGGAGGCGCACCTAACATCATTCGGTCGGGAAAAAAGCCATGCGAATGCCTGTTCCCCGACCGATCCGCACATTATTCCAAACGAGCAAGTACGATGCGCACAACAGCATAGATTCCGACCCAGTCGTACTCACCCAATCCAGGTCCTGTTCCCCGACCGAGCCGGATCCGTAAACGCAGAATCGAGTCGCACGGAAGCCATAATGCAGCCCCGTCCGGCCGGACAAGTACGATGCGCTTCCCGTACGCGCCGAACCCGTCGCTACGCACGGCACGTCAAAGCATCCGGGAGAGGCGCACATAAGCTCCGATTCGCGCCACAACACGATCCACGGCTACGAGACGAACACGCCAGCGACGAGGCGAAGCAACGAGAAAGACGAACGAGACGAACCAACCATGAATCCCATCGTGCCGATCCTACCAATATTCTACATCTACTACCGGAACAGGCACGGACGCGTACGGCGCAGAAGGTAAGTCAGACACCAACCACAAAAACAAACTACACGTACCCGACATATCACACACACACAGAGGGATGCAGAAATTACTTACACCAGCAACAGCAGCACCATAGGGGCGGGATGGCCATCACCAATGCCACATATACACATAGGGGCATACCACTACTACCACCTCTACCCAGGGGGTGCCAGATGCCTACCACTACTACCACCTCTACCCAGGGGGTGCCAGATGCCTACCACTACTACCACCTCTACCCAGGGGGTGCCAGATGCCTACCACTACTACCACCTCTACCCATGGGGTGCCAGATGCCTACCACTACTACCACCTCTACCCATGGGGGGCTGGATGCCTGTCACTACTACCACCCTTACCCAGGGGTGCCAGATGCCTACCACTACTACCACCTCTACCCAGAGAGTGTCAGATGCCTACCACTACTACCACCTCTACCCAGGGGGTGCCAGATGCCTACCACTACTACCACCCTTACCCAGGGGTGCCAGATGCCTACCACTACTACCACCCCTACCCAGGGGGTGTCAGATGCCTACCACTACTACCACCTCTACCCAGGGGTGCCAGATGCCTACCACTACTACCACCCTTACCCAGGGGTGCCAGATGCCTACCACTACTACCACCCCTACCCAGGGGGTGCCAGATGCCTACCACTACTACCACCTCTACCCATGGGGGCTGGATGCCTGTCACTACTACCACCCTTACCCAGGGGGTGCCAGATGCCTACCACTACTACCACCTCTACCCAGGGGGTGCCAGATGCCTACCACTACTACCACCCCTACCCAGGGGTGCCAGATGCCTACCACTACTACCACCTCTACCCAGGGGGTGCCAGATGCCTACCACTACTACCACCCTTACCCAGGGGTGCCAGATGCCTACAACTACTACCACCCCTACCCAGGGGGTGCCAGATGCCTACCACTACTACCACCTCTACCCATGGGGGCTGGATGCCTGTCACTACTACCACCCTTACCCAGGGGGTGCCAGATGCCTACCACTACTACCACCCCTACCCAGGGGGTGCCAGATGCCTACCACTACTACCACCTCTACCCATGGGGGCTGGATGCCTGTCACTACTACCACCCTTACCCAGGGGGTGCCAGATGCCTACCACTACTACCACCTCTACCCAGGGGTGCCAGATGCCTACCACTACTACCACCCTTACCCAGGGGTGCCAGATGCCTACCACTACTACCACCCCTACCCAGGGGGTGCCAGATGCCTACCACTACTACCACCTCTACCCAGGGGTGCCAGATGCCTACCACTACTACCACCTCTACCCATGGGGGGCTGGATGCCTGTCACTACTACCACCCTTACCCAGGGGGTGCCAGATGCCTACCACTACTACCACCCTTACCCAGGGGTGCCAGATGCCTACCACTACTACCACCTCTACCCAGGGGGTGTCAGATGCCTACCACTACTACCACCTCAACCCAGGGGGTGCCAGATGCCTACCACTACTACCACCCCTACCCAGGGGGTGCCAGATGCCTACCACTACTACCAGAGGTGTGGTGCAGCGGCCAGGGCAGCTGACTTCGGAGCACAGGGTTCACGGTTCGATCCCCGGCTCCGGCGGCAGCTCAGCTCAGCACCGTGTGACTCTGGGCAATAGCTCACTTAATTTCCACTACGGCCCCCAGCGCCTTGAGACCCGTAAGGGTGAGTAGCTGCGCTATATAAAAACGGACTTACTTACCTCTACCCAGGGGGTGCCAGATGCCTACCACTACTACCACCCTTACCCAGGGGGTACCAGATGCCTACCACTACTACCACCCCTACCCAGGGGGTGTCAGATGCCTACCACTACTACCACCTCTACCCAGGGGGTGCCAGATGCCTACCACCCTTACCCAGGGGGTGCCAGATGCCTACCACTACTACCACCCCTACCCAGGGTGTGCCAGATGCCTACCACTACTACCACCTCTACCCATGGGGGCTGGATGCCTGTCACTACTACCACCCTTACCCAGGGGTGCCAGATGCCTACCACTACTACCACCCTTACCCAGGGGGTGCCAGATGCCTACCACTACTACCACCCTTACCCAGGGGTGCCAGATGCCTACCACTACTACCACCCCTACCCAGGGGTGCCAGATGCCTACCACTACTACCACCTCTACCCAGGGGGTGCCAGATGCCTACCACTACTACCACCTCTACCCATGGGGGCTGGATGCCTGTCACTACTACCACCTCTACCCAGGGGTGCCAGATGCCTACCACTACTACCACCTCTACCCAGGGGGTGCCAGATGCCTACCACTACTACCACCTCTACCCATGGGGTGCCAGATGCCTACCACTACTACCACCTCTACCCATGGGGGGGCTGGATGCCTGTCACTACTACCACCCTTACCCAGGGGGTGCCAGATGCCTACCACTACTACCACCTCTACCCAGAGAGTGTCAGATGCCTACCACTACTACCACCTCTACCCAGGGGGTGCCAGATGCCTACCACTACTACCACCCTTACCCAGGGGGTGCCAGATGCCTACCACTACTACCACCCCTACCCAGGGGGTGTCAGATGCCTACCACTACTACCACCTCTACCCAGGGGGTGCCAGATGCCTACCACTACTACCACCCTTACCCAGGGGGTGCCAGATGCCTACCACTACTACCACCCCTACCCAGGGGTGCCAGATGCCTACCACTACTACCACCTCTACCCATGGGGGCTGGATGCCTGTCACTACTACCACCCTTACCCAGGGGGTGCCAGATGCCTACCACTACTACCACCTCTACCCAGGGGTGCCAGATGCCTACCACTACTACCACCCCTACCCAGGGGGTGCCAGATGCCTACCACTACTACCACCTCTACCCAGGGGGTGCCAGATGCCTACCACTACTACCACCCTTACCCAGGGGGTGCCAGATGCCTACAACTACTACCACCCCTACCCAGGGGGTGCCAGATGCCTACCACTACTACCACCTCTACCCATGGGGGGCTGGATGCCTGTCACTACTACCACCCTTACCCAGGGGGTGCCAGATGCCTACCACTACTACCACCCCTACCCAGGGGGTGCCAGATGCCTACCACTACTACCACCTCTACCCATGGGGGGCTGGATGCCTGTCACTACTACCACCCTTACCCAGGGGTGCCAGATGCCTACCACTACTACCACCTCTACCCAGGGGGTGCCAGATGCCTACCACTACTACCACCCTTACCCAGGGGTGCCAGATGCCTACCACTACTACCACCCCTACCCAGGGGTGCCAGATGCCTACCACTACTACCACCTCTACCCAGGGGTGCCAGATGCCTACCACTACTACCACCTCTACCCATGGGGGGCTGGATGCCTGTCACTACTACCACCCTTACCCAGGGGGTGCCAGATGCCTACCACTACTACCACCCTTACCCAGGGGTGCCAGATGCCTACCACTACTACCACCTCTACCCAGGGGGTGTCAGATGCCTACCACTACTACCACCTCAACCCAGGGGGTGCCAGATGCCTACCACTACTACCACCCCTACCCAGGGGGTGCCAGATGCCTACCACTACTACCAGAGGTGTGGTGCAGCGGCCAGGGCAGCTGACTTCGGAGCACAGGGTTCACGGTTCGATCCCCGGCTCCGGCGGCAGCTCAGCTCAGGCACCGTGTGACTCTGGGCAATAGCTCACTTAATTTCCACTACGGCCCCCAGCGCCTTGAGACCCGTAAGGGTGAGTAGCTGCGCTATATAAAAACGGACTTACTTACCTCTACCCAGGGGGTGCCAGATGCCTACCACTACTACCACCCTTACCCAGGGGGTACCAGATGCCTACCACTACTACCACCCCTACCCAGGGGTGTCAGATGCCTACCACTACTACCACCTCTACCCAGGGGTGCCAGATGCCTACCACCCTTACCCAGGGGTGCCAGATGCCTACCACTACTACCACCCCTACCCAGGGTGTGCCAGATGCCTACCACTACTACCACCTCTACCCATGGGGGCTGGATGCCTGTCACTACTACCACCCTTACCCAGGGGGTGCCAGATGCCTACCACTACTACCACCCTTACCCAGGGGTGCCAGATGCCTACCACTACTACCACCCTTACCCAGGGGTGCCAGATGCCTACCACTACTACCACCCCTACCCAGGGGGTGCCAGATGCCTACCACTACTACCACCTCTACCCAGGGGTGCCAGATGCCTACCACTACTACCACCTCTACCCATGGGGGGCTGGATGCCTGTCACTACTACCACCCTTACCCAGGGGTGCCAGATGCCTACCACTACTACCACCCCTACCCAGGGGTGCCAGATGCCTACCACTACTACCACCCCTACCCAGGGGGTGCCAGATGCCTACCACTACTACCACCTCTACCCATGGGGGCTGAATGCCTGTCACTACTACCACCCCTACCCAGGGGGTGTCAGATGCCTACCACTACTACCACCTCTACCCATGGGGGCTGGATGCCTACCACTACTACCACCTCTACCCAGGGGTGCCAGATGCCTACCACTACTACCACCCCTACCCAGGGGGTGCCAGATGCCTACCACTACTACCACCTCTACTCATGGGGGGCTGGATGCCTGTCACTACTACCACCCCTACCCAGGGGGTGTCAGATGCCTACCACTACTACCACCTCTACCCAGGGGTGCCAGATGCCTACCACTACTACCACCTCTACCCAGGGGGTGCCAGATGCCTACCACTACTACCACCTCTACCCAGGGGGTGCCAGATGCCTACCACTACTACCACCTCTACCCATGGGGGGCTGGATGCCTGTCACTACTACCACCCTTACCCAGGGGTGCCAGATGCCTACCACTACTA
The DNA here is from genome assembly GCA_963921515.1 of Calotriton arnoldi. Lineage (NCBI taxonomy): Eukaryota > Metazoa > Chordata > Amphibia > Caudata > Salamandridae > Calotriton > Calotriton arnoldi. Next base: position 31,162 of record CAWUFW010026543.1, read on the forward strand.
CCACCCTTACCCAGGGGTGCCAGATGCCTACCACTACTACCACCCCTACCCAGGGGGTGCCAGATGCCTACCACTACTACCACCTCTACCCAGGGGTGCCAGATGCCTACCACTACTACCACCTCTACCCATGGGGGCTGGATGCCTGTCACTACTACCACCCTTACCCAGGGGGTGCCAGATGCCTACCACTACTACCACCCTTACCCAGGGGTGCCAGATGCCTACCACTACTACCACCCTTACCCAGGGGTGCCAGATGCCTACCACTACTACCACCCCTACCCAGGGGGTGCCAGATGCCTACCACTACTACCACCTCTACCCATGGGGGCTGGATGCCTGTCACTACTACCACCCCTACCCAGGGGTGTCAGATGCCTACCACTACTACCACCTCTACCCAGGGGGTGCCAGATGCCTACCACTACTACCACCTCTACCCATGGGGGGCTGGATGCCTGTCACTTCTACCACCCTTACCCAGGGGGTGCCAGATGCCTACCACTACTACCACCTCTACCCATGGGGGGCTGGATGCCTACCACCAACAACACCCCCACTCACAGGATGGCTAATACATGACACAACAAGCACACACCAACATAAAGAATGCAACATAAAGACATCCCCCCAACACCATGACAAGCGTGTGTAGACTGTGTCAAATGCCTACAACACTGAACATGACTTTGAACATACAATGTGACCCCCTATCACATGTGCCACACATAAATGTGTGTGGCCCCCCACAATGCAAGCAGGCCGTGACCATTGTGGCAATGGGGTCCAAACCCCCATCATCACAGTGACCAAAATGTAAGTGTGGGGTCCATAGCTGAAGCACATTTTGAACATTGTGGCAATGGGGTCCATACCCCCATCATCACAGTGACCAAAATGTAAGTGGGGTCCATAGCTGAAGCACATTTTGAACATTGTGGCAATGGGGTCCAAACCCCCATCATCACAGTGACCAAAATGTAAGTGTGGGGTCCATAGCTGAAGCACATTTTGAACATTGTGGCAATGGGGTCCAAACCCCCATCATCACAGTGACCAAAATGTAAGTGTGGGGACCATAGCTGAAGCACATTTTGAACATTGTGGCAATGGGGTCCATACCCCCATCATCACAGTGACCAAAATGTAAGTGTGGGGTCCATAGCTGAAGCACATTTTGAACATTGTGGCAATGGGGTCCAAACCCCCATCATCACAGTGACCAAAATGTAAGTGTTGACAAAGAAAAAGCTGCAACTGCCAAACTGCATGGATGATTCATGGTCACAGAACAACAAACACATCAGTGGCAAAGTAGTGCTTGTGTCCCATAGCAACATAGATTGGGGGAGGCAAACAGTGCAGTGCAAATAAGACATACCTTTGGCCATGTGCAGACAAACATCACCCATGGGGGCTGACACTGTCAACATTCATCAATGACACAATGACAGAAGTGACCATCAGAATGCAGACCCACATATTTGCACCAATGGGCACACAAATGCAGATACCCTGTGGAGACTGTAGATGTGAGGTGAACAGATACCATAC
>CAWUFW010026544.1:0-32716 GCA_963921515.1 Calotriton arnoldi
TAAATGCTAATTTCTAACTATAAAGTCCCTGAAACCTATGGTTTTTTCAGTGAATTTCAAAGGTTTTTTAAATGCTAATTTCTAATTATAAAGTCCCTGAAACCTATGTTTTTTTCAGTGAATTTCTAAGGTTTTTTAAATGCTAATTTCTAACTATGCCTACAGAGTTAGGACATGTGCAGAAAGAGGAAGAAAGGCGCAGAAAGAAGCAAGAGAAATGCAGAAAGAGGCAACAGAAGTCCAGAAAGAGGAAGAAAGATGCAGAAAGAAGCAATAGATATGCAGAAAGAACCAACAGAGGTGCAGAAAGAGGCCTTGTTGCAAAGTCATCCTGTGCCCTGGGTACCCCCAACATTTTGCTGACTGATACTGGTGGTAACTGACTCTGACTGACCCTGGGCTCTGCCTAACCAGGCCCGGAGCCAGTGCTATGCTGAAAGACACTTATAATACAGTGAAAACACCTACATACACTAGGGTATACTATGGGTTGGGGTACCCCTGTGATTGGCATGACCTCCCCTGTAAGGCCCTAGCACATAATGGGGCAGGGGGATTAAAACTACCTCTAAGTCCCTAGCATATAATAGGGCATGGCAGTTTAGAGGCCAGCAGCCCTTTTCTGCACTTGCATGTGTGCACTGCTAAGCCTGAGGTCAGTTTAAAGGTAGCCCTGTGTGTGCAGAAAGAGGCAAGAGAGGTGCAGAAAGAGGGAAGAAGGGTGCCAAAAGAGGCAAGAGAGGTGCAGAAAGAAGCAAGAGAGGTGCAGAAAGAACCAAGAGAAGTACAGAAAGAAGCAACAGAGGTACAGAAAGAGGGAAGAGGGGTGCAGAAAGAGGCAAAAGAAGTGCAGAAAGAAGCAAAAGAGGTGCAGAAAGAGGCAAGAGAAGTTCAGAAAGAGGCAGCAGAGGTGCAGAAACAGGCAGAAGAGGTGGAGAAAGAGGGAACAGGGGTGCGGAAAGAGAGAAGAGGGGTGCCAAAAGAGGCAAGAGGGGTGCAGAAATTTGCAATAGAGGTGCAGAAAGAAGCAAGAGCAGTGCAGTAAGAAACAACAGAGATGCAGAAGGAGGCAAGAGGGGTACAGAAAGAGGCAAAAGAAGAGCAGAAACAAGCAAAAGAGATGCGGATAGAGGCTAGAGGGGTACAGAAAGAGGCAAGAGAGGTGCAGAAAGAGGCAAGAGAGGTGCAGAAAGAGGGATGAAGGGTGCAGAAAGAGGCAAGTGGGGTGCAGAAAGAAGCAACAGAGGTGTAGAAAAAAGCAAGAGAAGTGCAGAAAGAACCAACAGAGGTGCAGAAATAGGCAAGAGGGGTGCAGAAAGAGGCAAGAGAAGTGCAGAAAGAGGCAAAAGAGGTGCAGAAAGAGGCAAGAGGGGTGTAGAAAGAGGGAAGAGGGCTACAGAAAAAGGCAAGAGGGGTACAGAAACAGGTAGAAGAGGTGCACAAAGAGGCAAGAGGGGTACAGAAAGAGGCAGGAGGGGTACAGAAAGAAGGAAGAGCAGTGCAGAAAGAAGCAATAGAGATACAGGTTGAGGAAAGAGATGTGCAGAAACAGGCAGGAAAGGTGCAGAAAGAGGGAACAGGGGTGCAGAAAGAGGCAGAGAGGTGCAGAAAGAGGAAAGAGGGGTACAATAAGAGACAAGAGGGGTGCAGAAAGAAGCAGGTGAGGTGAAGAAAGAGGCAACAGAGGTGCAGAAAGACGTAAGAGAGGGGCAGAAACAAGCAAGAGAAGTGCAGAAAGAGGCAATAGAATTGCTGAAAGAAGCAACAGAGGTGTAGAAAGAAGCAAGAGAAGTGCAGAAAGAGGCAAGTGAGGTGCAGAAAGAGGCAAGAGAGGTGCAGAAAATGACAAGAGTACTGCAGAAAGAGGCAAGAGGGATGCGAAAAAGGGAAGAAAGGTGCAGAAAGAAGCCAGAGAGGTGCAGAAAGAGGAAAGAGGGGTACAGAAAGAAGCAAGTGAGGTACAGAAAGAGGCAACAGAGGTGCAGAAAGACACAAGAGAGGTGCAGAAACAAGGAAGAGAAGTGCAGAAAGAGACAAGAGAATTGCTTAAAGAAGCAACGGAGGTGTAGAAAGAAGCAAGAGAAGTGCAGAAAGAGGCAAGTGAGGTGCATAAAGACGCAAGAGAGGTGCAGAAAATGACAAGAGAACAGCAGAAAGAGGCAAGAGGGATGCAAAAAAGGGAAGAAGGGTACAGAAAGAAACAAAAGAAGTGCAGAAAAAAGGAACAGAGGTGCAAAAAGAGGGAAGAGGGGTGCAGAAAGAGGCAAGAGGGATACAGAAATAAACAAGAGTGGTGCAGAAAGAAACAAAAGAAGTACAGAAAGAAGGAACAGAGGTTCATAAAGAGGCAAGAGGGGTGCAGAAAGAGGGAAGAGGGGCGTGAAAGAGGCACAAGGGGTGCAGAAAGAAGCAAGAGGCATGCAGAAAGAAGCAAGAGAGTTACAGAAAGAAACAAAAGATGTGCAGAAAGAAGGAACAGAGGTGCAGAAAGAGGCAAGAGGGGTGCAGAAAGAGGGAAGAGGGTGCAGAAAGAGGCCCAAGGGTTGCAGAAAGAAGGGACAGATGTTCAGAAAGAAACAAGAGAAGTGCAGAAAGAACCAACAGAGGTGCAGAAAGAGGCAAGAGGGGTGCAGAAAGAGGAAAGAGAAGGGCAGAAAGAAGCAAAGGAGGTGCAGAAAGAGGCAAGAGGGGTGCAGAAAGAGGGAAGAGGGGTGCAGAAAGAGGCAAGAGGGATGCAGAAACAGGTAGGAGAGGTGCACAAAGAGGAAAGAGGGGTACAGAAAGAGGCAGGAGGGGTGCAGAAAGAAGGAAGAGAAGTGCATAAAGAAGCAACAGAGGTGCAGAAAGAGGTGCAAAGGATACAGAAGGATCAAGAAAAGTACAGAAATTAGCAAGAGAAGTGCAGAAAGAGGCAAGAGAATTGCTGAAAGAAGCAACAGAGGTATAGAAAGAAGCAAGAGAAGTGCAGAAAGAGGCAAGTGAGGTGCAGAAAGAGGCAAGAGAGGTGCAGAAAATGACAAGAGAACTGCAGAAAGAGGCAAGAGGGATGCAAAATTGGAAGAAGGGTGCAGAAAGAAGCAAGAGAGGTGCAGAAAGAGGAAAGAGGGGTCCAGATAGAGGCAAGAGGGGTGCAGAAAGAAGCAAGTGAGGTGCAGAAAGAGGCAACAGAGGTGCAAAAAGACGCAAGAGAGGTGCAGGAACAAGCAAGAGAAGTGCAGAAAGAGGCAAGAGAATTGCTGAAAGAAGCAACAGAGGTGTAGAAAGAAGCAACAGAAGTGCAGAAAGAGGCAAGTGAGGTGCAGAAAGAGGCAAGAGAGGTGCAGAAAATGACAAGAGAACTGCAGAAAGAGGCAAGAGGGATGCAAAATTGGAAGAAGGGTGCAGAAAGAAGCAAGAGAGGTGCAGAAAGAGGAAAGAGGGGTGCTGATAGAGGCAAGAGGGGTGCAGAAAGAAGCAAGTGTGGTGCAGAAAGAGGCAACAGAGGTGCAAAAAGACGCAAGAGAGGTGCAGGAACAAGCAAGAGAAGTGCAGAAAGAGGCAAGAGAATTTCTGAAAGAAGCAACAGAGGTGTAGAAAGAAGCAAGAGAAGTGCAGAAAGAGGCAAGTGAGGTAAAGAAAGAGGCAAGTGAGGTGAAGAAAGAGGCAAGAGAGGTGCAGAAAGAGGCAAGAGGGATGCAAAATAGGGAAGACAGGTGCAGAAAGAAACAAAAGAAGTGCAGAAAAAAGGAACAGAGGTGCAAAAAGAGGGAAAAGAGATGCAGAAAGAGGCAAGAGGGATTCAGACATAAACAAGAGTGGTGCAGAAAGAAACAAAAGAAGTACAGAAAGAAGGAACAGAAGTGCAGAAAGAGGCAAGTGAGGTGCAGAAAGAGGGAAGAGTGGTGTGAAAGAGGCACAAGTGGTACAGAAAGAAGCAAGAGGCGTGCAGAAAGAAGCAAGAGAGTTACAGAAAGAAACAAAAGAAGTGCAGAAAGAAGGAACAGAGGTGCAGAAAGAGGCAAGAGGGGTGCAGAAAGAGGGAAGAGGGGTGCAGAAAGAGGCACAAGGGTTGCAGAAAGAAGGGACGGAGGTGCAGAAAGAAGCAAGAGAAGTACAGCAAGAAGGAACAGAGGTTCATAAGGAGGCAAGAGGGGTGCAGAAAGAGGGAAGAGTGGTGTGAAAGAGGCACAAGTGGTACAGAAAGAAGCAAGAGGCGTGCAGAAAGAAGCAAGAGAGTTACAGAAAGAAACAAAAGAAGTGCAGAAAGAAGGAACAGAGGTGCAGAAAGAGGCAAGAGGGGTGCAGAAAGAGGGAAGAGGGGTTGAGAAAGAGGCACAAGGGTTGCAGAAAGAAGGGACGGAGGTGCAGAAAGAAGCAAGAGAAGTGTAGAAAGAAGCAACAGAGGTGCTGAAAGAAGCGCAACACGTGCAGAAAGAGGCAAGAGAAGTGCAGAAAGAAGCAACAGAGGTACAGAAAGAGGCAAGAGACGTGCAGAAACAGGCAAGAAAGGTGCAGAAAGAGGGAACAGGGGTGCAGAAAGAGGCAAGAGAGGTGCAGAAAGAGGAAAGAGGGGTGCAGCAAGAGGCAAGAGGGGTACAGAAAGAAGCAAGTGAGGTGCAGAAAGAAGCAACAGAGGTGCAGAAAGAAGCAAGAGAGTTACAGAAAGAAACAAAAGAAGTGCAGAAAGAAGGAACAGAGGTGCAGAAAGAGGCAACAGAGGTGCAGAAAGAAGGGACAGATGTTCAGAAAGAAGCAAGAGAAGTGCAGAAAGAACCAACAGAGGTGCAGAAAGAGACAAGAGTGGTGCGGAAAGAGGAAAGAGAAGTACAGAAAGAAGCAAAGGAATGTGCAGAAAGAGGCAAGTAGGGTGCAGAAAAAGGGAAGAGGGGTGCAGAAAGAGGCAAGAGGGATGCAGAAACAGGTAGGAGAGGTGCACAAAGAGGCAAGAGGGTTACAGAATGAGGCAGGAGGGGTGCAGAAAGAAGGAAGAGAAGTGCAGAAAGAAGCAACAGAGGTGCAGAAAGAGGTGCAAAGGGTAAAGAAGGATCAAGAGAAGTGCAGAAATTAGCAAGAGAATTGCAGGAAGAGGCAAGAGAATTGCTGAAAGAAGCAACAGAGGTGTAGAAAGAAGCAAGAGAAGTGCAGAAAGAGGCAAGTAAGGTGAAGAAAGAGGCAAGAGAAGTGCAGAAAGAGGCAAGTGAGGTGCAGAAAGAGGCAAGAGAGGTGCAGAAAATGACAAGAGAACTGCAGAAAGAGGCAAGAGGGATGCAAAATTTGAAGAAGGGTGCAGAAAGAAGCAAGAGAGTTGCAGAAAGAGGAAAGAGGGGTGCAGATAGAGGCAAGAGAATTGCAGGAACAAGCAAGAGAAGTGCAGAAAGAGGCAAGAGAATTGCTGAAAGAAGCAACAGAGGTGTAGAAAGAAGCAAGAGAAGTGCAGAAAGAGGCAAGTAAGGTGAAGAAAGAGGCAAGAGAGGTGCAGAAAGAGGCAAGAGGGGTGCAAAATAGGGAAGACGGGTGCAGAAAGAAACAAAAGAAGTGCAGAAAAAAGGAACAGAGGTGCAAAAAGAGGGAAAAGAGATGCAGAAAGAGGCAAGAGGGATTCAGACATAAACAAGAGTGGTGCAGAAAGAAACAAAAGAAGTACAGAAAGAAGGAACAGAGGTTCATAAGGAGGCAAGAGGGGTGCAGAAAGAGGGAAGAGGGGTGTGAAAGAGCCACAAGGGGTGCAGAAAGAAGCAAGAGGCGTGCAGAAAGAAGCAAGAGAGTTACAGAAAGAAACAAAAGAATTGCAGAAAGAAGGAACAGAGGTGCAGAAAGAGGCAAGAGGGGTGCAGAAAGAGGGAAGAGGGGTGCAGAAAGAGGCACAAGGATTGCAGAAAGAAGGGCCGGGGGTGCAGAAAGAAGCAAGAGAAGTGTAGAAAGAAGCAACAGAGGTGCTGAAAGAAGCACAACGCATGCAGAAAGAGGCAAGAGAAGTGCAGAAAGAAGCAACAGAGGTACAGAAAGAGGCAAGAGACGTGCAGAAACAGGCAGGAAACGTGCAGAAAGAGGGAACAGGGGTGCAGAAAGAGGCAAGAGAGGTGCAGAAAGAGGAAAGAGGGATGCAGAAAGAAGCAGGTGAGGTGAAGAAAGAGGCAACAGAGGTGCAGAAAGATGTAAGAGAGGTGCAGAAACAAGCAAGAGAAGTGCAGAAAGAGGCAAGAGATTTGCTGAAAGAAGCAACATAGGTGTAGAAAGAAGCAAGAGAAGTGCAGAAAGAGGCAAGTGAGGTGCAAAAAGAGGCAAGAGAGGTGCAGAAAATGACAAGAGTACTTCAGAAAGAGGCAAGAGGGATGCGAAAAAGGGAAGAAAGGTGCAGAAAGAAGCCAGAGAGGTGTAGAAAGAGGAAAGAGGGGTGCAGAAAGAGGCAAGAGGGGTACAGAAAGAAGCAAGTGAGGTGCAGAAAGAGGCAACAGAAGTGCAGAAAGACGCAAGAGAGATGCAGAAACAAGCAAGAGAAGTGCAGAAAGAGACAAGAGAATTGTCTAAAGAAGCAACAGAGGTGTAGAAAGAAGCAAGAGAAGTGCAGAAAGAGGCAAATGAGGTGCAGAAAGACGCAAGAGAGGTGCAGAAAATGACAAGAGAACTGCAGAAAGAGGCAAGAGGGATGCAAAAAAGGGAAGAAGGGTACAGAAAGAAACAAAAGAAGTGCTGAAAGAAGGAACAGAGGTGCAAAAAGAGGGAAGAGGGGTGCAGAAAGAAGCAAGAGAGATACAGAAATAAACAAGAGTGGTGCAGAAAGAAACAAAAGAAGTACAGAAAGAAGGAACAGAGGTTCATAAAGAGGCAAGAGGGGTGCAGAAAGAGGGAAGAGGGGGTGAAAGAGGCACAAGGGGTGCAGAAAGAAGCAAGAGGCATGCAGAAAGAAGCAAGAGAGTTACAGAAAGAAACAAAAGAAGTGCAGAAAGAAGGAACAGAGGTGCAGAAAGAGGCAAAAGGGGTGCAGAAAGAGGCAACAGAGGTGCAAAAAGACGCGAGAGAGGTGCACGAACAAGCAAGAGAAGTGAAGAAAGAGGCAAGAGAATTGCTGAAAGAAGCAACAGAGGTGTAGAAAGAAGAAAGAGAAGTGCAGAAAGAGGCAAGTGAGGTGCAGAAAGAGGCAAGAGAGGTGCAGAAAATGACAAGAGAACTGCAGAAAGAGGCAAGAGGGATGCAAAATAGGGAAGACGGGTGCAGAAAGAAGCAAAAGACGTGCAGAAAAAAGGAACAGAGGTGCAGAAAGAAGCAAGAGAAGTCTTGAAAGAACCAACAGAGGTGCAGAAAGAGGCAAGAGGGGTGCATAAAGAGGCAAGAGAAGTGCAGAAAGAAGCAAAGGAGGTGTAGAAAGAGGCAAGAGGGGTACAGGAAGAGGGAAGAGGGGTGCAGAAAGAAGCAAGAGGACCGCAGAAACAGGTAGGAGAGGTACACAAAGAGGTAAGAGGGGTACAGAAAGACGCAGGAGGGGTGCAGAAAGAAGGAAGAGAAGTGCAGAAAGAAGCAACAGAGGTGCTGAAAGAGGTGCAAAGGGTACAGAAAGAGGCAATAGAAGTGCGGAAACAAGCAAAATAAGTACAGAAAGAGGAAAGAGAATTGCTGAAAGAAGCAACAGAGGTGTAGAAAGAAGCAAGAGAAGTGCAGAAAGAGGCAAGTGAGGTGCAGAAAGAGGCAAGAGAGGTGCAGAAAATGACAAGAGAACTGCAGAAAGAGGCAAGAGGATGCAGAAAAAGGGAAGAAGGGTGCAGAAAGAGGCAAGAGAGGTGCAGAAAGAGGAAAGAGGGGTGCAGAAAGAGGCAAGAGGGGTGCAGAAAAAAGCAAGTGAGGTGCAGAAAGAAGCAACAGAAGTGCAAAAAGACGCAAGAGAGGTGCAGGAACAAGCAAGAGAAGTGCAGAAAGAGGCAAGAGAATTGCTGAAAGAAGCAACAGAGGTGTACAAAGAAGCAAGAGAAGTGCAGAAAGAGGCAAGTGAGGTGCAGAAAGAGGTAAGAGAGGTGCAAAAAAATGACAAGTGAACTGCAGAAAGAGGCTAGAGGGATGCAAAAAAGGGATGAAGGGTGCAAAAAGAAACAAAAGAAGTGCAGAGAGAAGGAACTTAGGTGCAAAAAGAGGGAAGAGGGGTGCAGAAAGAAGCAAGAGATGTGCAGAAAGAAACAAAAGAAGGAACAGAGGTGCAGAAAGAGGCAACAGGGGTGCAGAGAGAGGCAAGAAAGGTACAGAATTAGAGAAAAGGGGTGCAGAAGGAGGCACGAGGGATGCAGAAAGAAGCCAAAGAAGTGCAGAAAGAAGGAAGAGAGGAGCAGAAAGAGGCATGTGGGGTAGAGAAAGAGACAAGAGAAGTGCAGAAAGAAGAAACAGAGATGCAGAGAGGGGGGAGAGGGGTGGAGAAAGAGGCAATAGGGCTGCAGAAAGAAGCAAGAAAGGTATAGAAAGAAACAAAAGAAGTGCAGAAAGAAGGAACAGAGGTGCAGAGAGAGGCAAGAAAGGTACAGAAAGAGGGAAAATGGATGCAGAAAGAGGCACGAAGGGTGCATAAAGAAGCAAGAGAGGTGCAGAAAGAAACAAAAGAAGTGCAGAAAGAAGGAACAGATTTTCAGAAAGAGGCAGGAGGAGTGCAGAAAGGGGGAAGAGGGGTGCAGAAAGAGGCACAAGGGTTGCAGAAAGAAGGGACAGAGGTACAGAAAGAAGCAAGAGAACTGCAGAAAGAAGCAAAAGAGGTGCAGAAAGAAGGAAGAGAGGTGGAGGAAGAGGCAAGAGAAGTGCAGAAAGAAGCAACAGAGATGCAAAAAGGGAGAACAGGGGTAGAGAAAGTGGAAAGAAAAGTGCAGAAATAAGCAAGAGAGGAGCAGAAAGAAATAAAAGAAGAGCAGAAAAAAGGAACAGAGGTGCAGAAAGAGGCAAGAGAGGCGCAGAAACAGGAAAGAAGGGTGCAGAAAGAAGCACAAGTGGTGCAGAAAGGAGGAAAGAGGTGTAGAAAGAAGCAAGAGTAGTGCAGAAATAAGCAACAGAGGTGCAAAAAGAGGCAAGAGGGGTGCAAAAAGAGGGAAGGGGTGGAGAAAGAGGCACGAGGGGTGCAGAAAGAAGCAAGAGATATACAGAAAAAAACAAAAGAAGTGCAGAAAGAAGGAACAGAGGTGTAGAAAGAGGCAACAGGGGTGAAGAAAGAGGGGTGGAGAAAGAGGCAAGGGGTGCAGAAAGAAGGCAAGGACGAAGCTGCAGAAAGAAACACAAGAAGTGCAGAAAGAAGGAACAGAGGTGTAGAAAGAGGCAAGATGGGTGTAGAAATAGGCAAAAGGGGTGCAAAAAGAAGTGAGAGGCGCAGAAAGAAACAAAAGAAGTGCAGAAAGAAGGAATAGAGGTGCAGAAAGAGACAAGAGGGGTGCAGAAAGAAACAAAAGAAGTGCAGAAAGAAGCAACAGAGGTGCAGAAAGAGGCAAGAGGAGTGCAGAAAGAGGGATGAGGGGTGCAGAAAGAGGCACAAGGGGTGTAGAAAGAAGCAAGAGAGATGCAGAAAGAAGCAAGAGAAATGTATAAAAAAGAAACAGAGATGCAGAAGGGGGTAAGTGGGGGGACAAAGAGGCAAGAGGGATACAGAAAAAGGCTCAGAAAGAAACAAAAAAAGTGCAGAAGGAAGAAACAAAGGTTCATAAAGAGGCAACAGGGGTGAAAAAACAGGGAAGAGGAGTGGAGAAAGAGGCAAGCGGTGGAGAAAGAAGCAAGACAGCTGCAGAAAGAAAGAAAAGAAGTGCAGAAAGAAGGAACAGAGCTGCAGAAAGAGGCAAGATGGGTGCAGAAAGAGGCAAAAGGGGTGCAGAAAGAAGTGAGAGGCGCAGAAAGAAGCAAAAGAAGTGCAGAAAGAAGGAACAGAGGTGCAGAAAGAGACAAGAGGGGTACAGAAAGAAACAAAAGAAGTGCAGAAAGAAGCAACAGAGGTGCAGAAAGAGGCAAGAGGAGTACAGGAAGAGGGTGAGGGGTGCAGAAAGAGGCACAAGGGGTTCAGAAAGAAGCAAGAGTGATGCAGAAAGAAGCATGAGAAATGCATAAAAAAGCAACAGAGATGCAGAGAGGGGTAAGTGGGGGGACAAAGAGGCAAGAGGGGTGCAGAAAGAGGGAAGAGGGGTGTGAAAGAGGCACGAGGGATACAGAAAGAAGCAAGAGGCGTGCAGAAAGAACCAAGAGAGTTGCAGAAAGAAACAAAAGAAGTGCAGAAAGAAGTAACAGAGTCGCAGAAAGATGCAATAGGGGTGCAGAAAGAGGGAAGAGGGTGCAGAAAGAGGCACAAGGGTTGCAGAAAGAAGGGACAGAGGTGCAGAAAGAAGCAAGAGAAGTGCAGAAAGAAGCAACAGAGGTGCAGAAAGAGGGATGAGGGATGGAGAAAGAGGCAAAGTAAGTGCAGAAAGAAGCAACAGAGATGCAAAAAGGGGGAACAGGGGTGGAGAAAGTGGCAAGTGGGGTGCAGAAAGAAGCAAGAGAGGTGCAGGAAGAAACAAAAGAAGTTCAGAAAGAAGGAACAGAGGTGCAGATAGAGACAAGAGGGGTGCAGAAAGAGGGATGAGGGGGGCAGAACGAAGCATGAGTGGTGCAGAAGGAAGCAAGAGATGTATAGAAAGAAGCAAGAGTAGTGCAGAAAGAAGCATAAGAGGTGCAGAAAGAGGCAAGAGGGGTGCAAAAAGAGGGAAGAAGGGTGCAAAAAGAGGCCCGAAGGTTGCAGAAAGAAGCAGGAGACATGCAGAAAGAAACAAAAGAAGTGCAGAAAGAAGGAACAGAGGTGCAGAAAGGGGCAACAGGGGTGCAGAAAGAGGGAAGAGGGGTGGAGGAAGAGGCAAGGGGGTGCAGAAAGAAGAATGAGAGATGCAGAAAGAAACAAAAGAAGTGCAGAAAGAAGGAACAGTGGTGCAGAGAGAGGAAAGAAAGGTGCATAAAGAGGGAAAAGGGGTGCAGAAAGAGGCACGAGGGGTGCATAAAGAAGCAAGAGAAGTGTAGAAAGAAGCAACAGAGGTGCAGAAAGAGAGAAGAGGGGTACAGAAAGGGGCAAGAGAAGTGCAGAAAGAAGTAACAGAGATGCAGAAAGAGGGAAGAGGGGTGGAGAAAGAGGGAAGAGGGAAGCAGAGAGAAGCAAGAGAGGTGCAGATAGAAACAAAAGAAATGCAGAAAGAAGGAACAGATGTTCAGAAAGATGCATGAGGTGTGCAGAAAGAGGGAAGAGGGGTGCAGAAAGAGGCAAAAGGGTTGCAGAAAGAAGGGACAGACATACAGAAAGAAGCAAGAGAACTGCAGGAAGAAGCAACAGAGGTGCAGAAAGAGGGATGAGAGGTGGAGAAAGAGGCAGGAGAAGTGCACCTCTGTTCCTTCTTTCTGCACTTCTTTTGTTTCTTTCTACATCTCTCTTGCTTCTTTCTGCAGCCCTCTTGCCTCTTTCTCCACCGCTCTCCCCCTTTCTGCATCTCTGTTGCTTCTTTCTGCACTTCCCTTGTCTCTTTCTCTACCCCACTTGCCTCTTTCTGCTCCTCTCTTCCTTCTTTCTGCACTTCTTTGCTTCTTTCTGCATCCCTCGTGCCTCTTTCTGCACCCTTTCTCTCTTTCTGCACCTTCTTGCCTCTCTCTGCACCTCTGTTGCTTCTTTCTGCACCTCTCTCCTTCTTTCTGCACTCCTTTTGTTTCTTTCTGCACATCTCTTGCTTCTTTCTGCACCCCTTGTGCCTCTTTCTGCACCCCTCTTCCCTCTTTTTACACCTTTGTTCCTTCTCTCTGCACCGTATGTTTCTTTCTGCACCCTTCTTCCTCTTTTGCATCCCTCTAGCCTCTTTCTGCAGTTCTCTTGTCATTTTGCACCTCTCTTGCTTCTTTCTGCACCTCACTTGGCACTTTCTGCACTTCTCTTGCTTCTTTCTATACCTCTGTTGCTTCTTTCAGCAATTCTCTTGCCTCTTTCTGCACTTCTCTTGCTTGTTCCTGACCCTCTCCTGTGTGTCTTTTTCACCTCTGTTGCATCTTTCTGCACCTCACTTGCTTCTTTCTGCACCCCTCTTGCCTCTTTCTGCGCCCCTCTTTCCTCTTTCTGCACCTCTCTTGCTTCTTTCTGCACCCTTCTTCACTTTTTTGCACCTTTGTTCCTTCTCTCTGCACTTCTTTTGTTTCTTTTTGTAACCTTCTTCCCTATTTGCATCCCTCTAGCCTCTTCCTGCAGTTCTCTTGTCATTTTCTGCACCTCTCTTACCTCTTTCTGCACCTCATTTGCCTCTTTCTGCACTTCTCTTGCTTCTTTCTACACCTCTGTTGCTTCTTTCAGCAATTCTCTTGCCTCTTTCTGCACTTCTCTTGCTTGTTTCTGCACTTCTATTGCCTCTTTCTGCACCCTTTTCACCTCTTTCAGCACCTCTGTTGCTTCTTTCTTCACTTCTCTTCCTTCTTTCTGCACCCCTCCTGCCTCTTTCTGTACCCCTCTTACCTCTTTGTGTACCTCTCCTACCTGTTTTTGCACCCCTCTTGCCTCTTTCTGCACCCCTCTTTCCTCTTTCTGCACCCCTATTGCCTCTTTCTGCACCTCTGTTGGTTCTTTCTGTACTTCTCTTGCTTCTTTCTGCACCTCTGTCCCTTCTTTCTGCAACCCTTGTGCCTCTTTCTGCACGTCTCTTGTCTCTTTCTGCACCCTTCTTGCCTGTTTCTGCACCTTTGTTCCTTCTTTCTATCCTTCTTTTGTTTCTTTCTGTAACGCTCTTGCTTCTTTCTGTACCCCTTGTGCCTCTTTCACACCCCTCTTCCCTCTTTCTGCACCCCTCTTGCCTCTTTCTGAACCTTTGTTCCTTCTTTCTGCACTTCTTTTGTTTCTTTCTGCACCTCTCATGTTTCTTTCTGTATCTCTCTTGCCTCATTGTCGCCCCCACTCACCCCTTTCTGCATCTCTGTTGCTTTTTTATGCATTTCTCTTGCTTCTTTCTGCATCTCTCTTGCTTCTTTCTGCACCCCTTGTGCCTCTTTCTGCACCCCTCATCCCTCTTTCTGCACTCCTCTTGCCTCTTTCTGCACCTCTGTTGCTTCTTTCTGCACTGCTTTTGTTTCTTTCTGCACCCCTCTTGTCTCTTTCTGCACCTCTGTTCCTTCTTTCTGCACTTCTTTTGTTTCTTTCTGTGCCTCTCACTTCTTTCTGCACCCCTTTTGCTTCTTTCTGCACCCATCTTGCCTCTTTCTGCACCTCTGTTCCTTCTTTCTGCATTTCTTTTGTTTCTTTCTGCAGCTGTCTTGCTTCTTTCTGAACCCCCTTGCCTCTTTCTCCACACTCTTCCCTCTTTCTTCACCCCTGTTGCCTCTTTCTGAACCTTTGTTCCTTCTTTCTGCACTTCTTTTGTTTCTTTCTGCACCTCTCATGTTTCTTTCTGCACTTCTCTTGCCTCTTTGTCCCCCCCACTTACCCCTTTCTGCATCTCTGTTGCTTTCTTATGCATTTCTCTTGTTTCTTTCTGCATCTCTCTTGCTTCTTTCTGCACCCCTTGTGCCTCTTTCTGCACCTCTCATCCCTCTTTCTGTACTCATCTTGCCCTTTTCTGCACCTCTGTTGCTTCTTTCTGTACTACTTTTGTTTCTTTCTGCACCCCTCTTGTCTCTTTCTGCACCTCTGTTCCTTCTTTCTGCACTTCTTTTGTTTCTTTCTGCACCTTTCACTTCCTTCTGCACCCCTTTTGACTCTTTCTGCACCCATCGTGCCTCATTCTGCACCTCTGTTCCTTCTTTCTGCACTTCTTTATTTTTCTTTCAGCAGCTGTCTTGCTTCTTTCTGCACCCCCTTGCCTCTTTCTCCACCCTTCTTCCCTCTTTCTTCAACCCTGTTGCCTCTTTCTACACCTCTGTTCCTCCTTTCTGCACTTCATTTGTTTATTTCTGTATATCTCTTGCTTAGTTCTGCACCCCTCGTGCCTCTTTGTGCACCCCTCTTCCCTCTTTTTGCACCCCTCTTGCCTCTTTCTGCACCTCTGTTGCTTCTTTCTGCACTACTCTTGCTTCTTTCTGCACCTCTTTGCTTCTTTCTGCACCACTTGTGCTTCTTTCTGCACCCTTCTTCCCTGTTTCTGCGCCTCTCTTGCCTCTTTCTGCACCTCTGTTCCTTGTTTCTGCTCTTCTTTTATTTATTTCTGCTCCTCTCTTGCTTCTTTCTGCGCTTCTCTTTCCACTTTCTCTACCCCTGTTCTCCCTTTTTGCATCTCTTTTTTTTTTATTTATTTTTTTATTGAGAGTTCATAGATCTGACACACATACAATAATCTTATGTACAAATACATATTCCAAAATGTTGAGGATCAAAAATAATTAACTTAGAACTGAAGTGCAAAGTGTGAAGTGCAAAGTATTAAAAAGTTTTACAGATACTCATTTCAACCAGTACTTAGGTGTACAATCAAATTGTTCCTAAAATACCAAAAAAGATCCTATTAAATTCATGTACCAAGTAATAATTTTAACATTAAAATAAAGTACAGTGGTACTGAGACCGGATAGGTACATACATATCTTTTCTATCCTTTTACACAAAGTACCACATGTTCCCTTATGCTTTAAACACACTCCAATATTTCTCATACTTTCTCAATGCTCCTGATCTTATTGCATATTTCCTTTCCAGTTCTTGTATTTTGGATAATTTTACCCTCAAGCATTGAAAGTGGGTCCCTTCTCTGTTCTCCAGAGTTGCAGGATTAATGATCTTGCTATTAATGCTACTATAAACAGGCATTCTTCATACTCGATGGTGTCAGGAGAACATCCCAAAACTGCAATAGATTCATCGAGTGAAATGTGGGGGTCTATTGTAAATCTAAGATATTTCTCGATCTCCTCCCAAAAACTCTTAATTTGTGGGCACTTCCAAATAATATGCGTCCAAGTACCTTTCTCTGTGCAACGAAAGCATTTATCTTCTGTTTGCGGATATATTTTATGAAGAAAGGAGGGTGTTCTATATATCAGCCATTTCGAATAATATTGCATGCGTTTAAAATTCGCCCCTCTAAATAGATATACATTAAACTTGTTTAACTTGTTCCACATTGATTTGAGAATCTGTATATCTTCCACTTTCTTCCATCTATCCTAACTTTTTCATATAATAAGGAAGATTTGTTCTGGTCGAATATCTTAACCCAATCACTGATCTTCCTTTGTATAGGACAATTAAGAGCTTCACTAATCCTAATTTTATAGCACAGATTTTCTATATTTAACTTTTCCAATATAGATTTTAATCTAATAAATGACCATTTTAGAATTGTGTTTGAATGTTGGAGGCCCAATTCAATTTCCGTCCAAGTTTTCCAACAGTTCCCTTTGATGAAATCTTGGATTTGGACATATCCACTTTCTTCCCACAGCCTTAGTATATTATTCTCTAAGATGCCTATTTCCCCCGTATACATGTTCGAAAGTCTGGTTGAGTTATTAATTCTTAAAATATCGGAATGTGCTAAAAGCTGGGTTTTTGTTTAAATAACCACTGTAAAGTCTTATACCGAACCTTCTTAGGGTACTTAGTGACTCTTGTAGGATCAATGATATTATATTCCTTTAGGATCTTTTTCATAAAGAAATTATCTGCCTCTTGAGGATCTAAGAACAAAAATCTAAATCTATAATGTGCAAATGTTGCATAATAATAATTTCTAATATTCGGACAGAGATAAACCTCCTTCTAAAACAGAATAGTTTAAAGTGCTGAGTGCTAATCTTGGTACCTTATTTGCCCATAAAAAAGAGGAGATAATACTATCTAACTCTTTAAAGAAAGAAGTGTGTATTGCACAGGGAGCTGCGCTAAAAAGAAAATTAAACAGTGGTAAAATAGACATTCAAATGAATGCAACTCGTCCTATTATTGATAATGGGAGCTGATTCCACCGTGTTAACTGAGATCTCACCTTTTTCAATAATGGAGTATAGTTTAAGGGAAAAAAATCTTCTACTCTCTCCGTAACAACAATCCCTAAATATCTCTTTGGGCGAGTATTGTATGTCTGCCTAAATTCTGATAATAAAGAATTCACACCACAGTTGCACAATATAATTTCTGTTTTGGTCTTATTGATTTTGTAGCCTCCCATTTCTTGGAAGTCTGCAAAAACTTTCATCACTTCCACCTGGGTGTCTATATTTGAGTCCAAAAAGAGCACAATGTTATCAGCGTAAAGTTTTATGTTCATCATTCCTTGCACCGGAACTGTGTGTGCTCTTTTTCCCTGATTGCATTTGCTAATGGCTCTATGAAAAGTGAAAATAAAATCGGTGAAAGGGGGCAGCCTTGTCTAGTACCTCTATTTTGCATCTCTGTTGCTTCTTTCTGCACTTCACTTGCCTCTTTCTCCACCTCTCATCCCTCTTTCTGCACCTCTGTTGCTTCTTTCTGCAGTTCTCTTGCTTCTTTAGTACATCTGTCCCTTCTTTCTGCAACCCTTGTGCCTCTTTCTGCACCCCTCTTCACTCTTTCTGCACTCCTCCTGCCTCTTTCTGAACATCTGTCCTTCTTTCTGCACTTCTTTTGTTTCTTTCTGCACCTCTCTTGCTTCTCTCTGCTTCCCTCTTGCCTCTTTCTCCAGCCCTCTTCCCTCTTTCTGCATCTCTGTTACTTCTTTCTGCACTTCGCTTGCCCCTTTCTGCACCCCTCTTCCCACTTTCTGCACCTCGGTTGCTTCTTTCTACACTGAAAGAGGTGCAAACGGTGCAGAAAGAGGCAATAGAAGTGCAGAAACAAGCAAGAGAAGTGCAGAAAGAGGCAAGAGAATTGCTTAAAGAAGCAACAGAGGTGTAGAAAGAAACAAGAGAAGTGCAGAAAGAGGTAAGTGAGGTGCAGAAAAGGCAAGAGAGGTGCAGAAAATGACAAGAGAACTGCAAAAAGAGGCAAGATGGATGCAAAAAAGGGAAGAATGGTACAGAAAGAAGCAAGAGAGGTGCAGAAAGAGGAAAGAGGGGTGCAGAAAGAGGCAAGAGGGGTGCAGAAAGAAGCAAGTGAGGTGCAGAAAGAGGCAAGTGAGGTGCAGAAAGAGGCAAGAGAGGTGCAAAAAATGACAAGTGAACAGCAGAAAGAGGCTAGAGGGATGCA
Organism: Calotriton arnoldi; assembly: GCA_963921515.1. Taxonomy (NCBI): domain Eukaryota; kingdom Metazoa; phylum Chordata; class Amphibia; order Caudata; family Salamandridae; genus Calotriton; species Calotriton arnoldi. The sequence goes on from CAWUFW010026544.1 coordinate 17,072, forward strand.
AAAAAGGGAAGAAGGGTGCAAAAAGAAAAGAAGCGCAGAGAGTAGGGACAAAGGTGCAAAAAGAGGGAAGAGGGATGCAGAAAGAGGCACAAGGGGTGCAGAAAGAAGCAAGAGATGTGCAGAAAGAAACAAAAGAAGTACAGAAAGAAGGAGCAGAGGTGCAGAAAGAGGCAACAGGGGTGCAGAGAGAGGCAAGAAAGGTGCAGAAAGAGAAAAGGGGTGCAGAAAGAGGCACGAGAGGATGCAGAAAGAAGCAAAAGAAATGCAGAAAGAAGGAAAGAGGAGCAGAAAGAGGCAAGTGGGGTGAGAAAGAGACAAGAGAAGTGCAGAAAGAAGCAACAGAGATGCAGAAAGGGGGAGAGGGATGGGGAAAGAGGCAAGAGGGCTGCAGAAAGAAGCAAGAGAGGTGTAGAAAGAAACAAAAGAAGTGCAGAAAGAAGGAACAGAGGTGCAGAGAGAGGCAAGAAAGGTGCAGAAAGAGTGAATAGGGGTGCAGAAAGAGGCTCAATGGGTGCACAGAGAAGCAAGAGAAGTCTAGAAAGAAGCAACAGAGTTGCAGAAAGAGGGAAGAGGGGTGCAGAAAGGGGTAAAAGAAGTGCAGAAAGAAGTAAAGGAGATGCAGAAAGAGGAAGAGTGGTGGAGAAAGAGGCAAGAGGGAAGCAGAGAGAAGCAAGAGAGGTGCAGAAAGTCACATAAGAAGTGCAGAAAGAAGGAACAGATGTTCAGAAAGAGGCAGGAGGAGTGCAGAAAGAGGGAAGAGGGGGGCAGAAAGAGGCACAAGGGTTGGAGAAAGAAGGGACAGAGGTACAGAAAGAAGCAAGAGAACTGCAGAAAGAAGCAACAGAGGTGCAGAAAGAGGGATGAGAGGTGGAGAAAGAGGCAAGAGAAGTGCAGAAAGAAGCAACAGAGATGCAGAAAGGGGGAGAGCGGTGGAGAAAGAGGCAACAGGGCTGCAGAAAGAAGCAAGAGAGGTGTAGAAAGAAACAAAAGAAGTGCAGAAAGAAGGAACAGAGGTGTAGAAAGAGGCAACAGGGGTGAAAAAAGAGGGAAGAGGGGTGGAGAATGAGGCAAGGGGGTACAGAAAGAAGCAAGACAGCTGCAGAAAGAAACAAAAGAAGTGCAGAAAGAAGGAACAGAGGTGCAGAAAGAGGCAAGATGGGTGCAGAAAGAGGCAAAAGGGGTGCAGAAAGAAGCGAGAGGTGCAGAAAGAAACAAAAGAAGTGTAGAAAGAAGAAACAGAGGTGCAGAAAGAGGCAAGAGGCATGCAGAAGGAAACAAAAGAAGTGCAGAAAGAAGCAACAGAGGTTCAGACAGAGGCAAGAGGACTGCAGAAAGAGGAATGAAGGGTGAAGAAAGAGGCAAGATGGGTGCAGAAAGAAGCAACAGAGATGCAGAAAGGGGGAAGTGGGGTAAAGAAAGAGGCAAGAGGGATACAGAAATAAACAAGAGATGTGCAGAAAGAAACAAAAGAAGTGCAGAAAGAAGGAACAGAGGTGCAGAAAGAGGCAAGAGGGGTGCAGAAAGAAGGAAGAGGAGTGTGAAAATGGCACGAGGGGTGCAGAAAGAAGCAAGAGGCATGCAGAAAGAAGCAAGAGAGTTGCAAAATAAACAAAAGAAGTGCAGAAAAAAGGAACAGAGGTGCAGAATAGGCAAGAAGGGTGCAGAAAGAGGAGGAGGGGTGCAGAAAGAGGCACAAGAGTTGCAAAAAGAAGGGACAGAGGTGCAGAAAGCAGCAAGAGAAGTGCAGAAAGAATCAACAGAGGTGCAGAAAGAATCAACAGAGGTTCAGAAAGAGGCATGAGGGATGGAGAAAGAGGCCAGAGAAGTGCATAAAAAAGCAACAGAGATGCAAAAATAGGGAACAGGGGTAGAGAAAGTAGCAACAGTGGTGCAGAAAGAAGCAAGAGAGGTGCAGAAAGAAACAAAAGAAGTATGAAAAGAAGAAACAGAGGTGCAGAAAGAGGCAAAAGGGGTGCAGAAAGAGGGATGAGGGGTGCAGAAAGAAGCATGAGTGGTGCAGAAAGAAGCAAGAGAGGTGTAGAAAGAAGCAAGAGGAGTGCAGAAAGAAGTAACAGAGGTGCAGAAAGAGGCAAGACGGGTGCAAAAAGAGGGAAGAGGGGTGCAGAAAGAGGCACGAAGGTTGCAGAAAGAAGCAAGAGACATGCAGAAAGAAACAAAAGAAGTGCACAAAGAAGGAACAGAGGTGCAGAAAGGGGCAACAGGGGTGCAGAAAGAGGGAAGAGGGGTGAAGAAAGAGATAAGGGGGTTCCGAAAGAAGCATGAGAGCTGCCGAAAGAAACAAAAGAAGTGCAGAAAGAAGGAACAGAGGTGCAGAAAGAGGCAAGATGGGTGCAGAAAGAACCAGCAGAGGTACAGAAAGAGGCAAGAGAAGTGCAGAAAGAAGCAAGAGAGGTGCAGAAAGAGGCAAGAGAGGTGCAGAAAGAGGTAAGAGAGGTGCAGAAAGAAACAAGAGAAGTGCAGAAAGAGGCAAGTGAGGTGCAGAAAGAGGCAAGAGAGGTGCAGAAAGATGACAAGAGAACTGCAGAAAGAGGAAGATGGATGCAAAAAGAGGAAGAATGGTGCAGAAAGAAGCAAGAGAGGTGCAGAAAGAGGAAAGAAGGGTGCAGAAAGAGGCAAGAGGGGTGCAGAAAGAAGCAAGTGAGGTGCAGAAAGAGGCAACAGAGGTGCAAAAAGATGCAAGAGATGTGCAGGAACAAGAAAGAGAAGTGCAGAAAGAGGCAAGAGAATTGCTGAAAGAAGCAGCAGAGGTGTAGAAAGAAGCAAGAGAAGTGCAGAAAGAGGCAAGTGAGGTGCAGAAAGAGGCAAGAGAGGTGCAGAAAATGACAAGAGAACGTGCAGAAAGAGGCTAGAGGGATGCAAAAAGGGAAGAAGGGTGCAAAAAAGCAAGAGAAGTGCAGAGAGTAGGGACAAAGGTGCAAAAAGAGGGAAGAGGGATGCAGAAAGAGGCACAGAGAGGTGCAGAAAGAAGCAAGAGATGTGCAGAAAGAAACAAAAGAAGTACAGAAAGAAGGAGCAGAGGTGCAGAAAGAGGCAACAGGGGTGCAGAGAGAGGCAAGAAAGGTGCAGAAAGAGAAAAGGGGTGCAGAAAGAGGCACGAGGGATGCAGAAAGAAGCAAAAGAAATGCAGAAAGAAGGAAGAGAGGAGCAGAAAGAGGGAAGTGGGGTAGAGAAAGAGACAAGAGAAGTGCAGAAAGAAGCAACAGAGATGCAGAAAGGGGGGAGAGGGATGGGGAAAGAGGCAAGAGGGCTGCAGAAAGAAGCAAGAGAGGTGTAGAAAGAAACAAAAGAAGTGCAGAAAGAAGGAACAGAGGTGCAGAGAGAGGCAAGAAAGGTGCAGAAAGAGTGAAAAGGGGTGCAGAAAGAGGCTCAATGGGTGCACAGAGAAGCAAGAGAAGTCTAGAAAGAAGCAACAGAGTTGCAGAAAGAGGGAAGAGGGGTGCAGAAAGGGGTAAGAGAAGTGCAGAAAGAAGTAAAGGAGATGCAGAAAGAGGGAAGAGTGGTGGAGAAAGAGGCAAGAGGGAAGCAGAGAGAAGCAAGAGAGGTGCAGAAAGTCACATAAGAAGTGCAGAAAGAAGGAACAGATGTTCAGAAAGAGGCAGGAGGAGTGCAGAAAGAGGGAAGAGGGGTGCAGAAAGAGGCACACAGGTTGCAGAAAGAAGGGACAGAGGTACAGAAAGAAGCAAGAGAACTGCAGAAAGAAGCAACAGAGGTGCAGAAAGGGATGAGAGGTGGAGAAAGAGGCAAGAGAAGTGCAGAAAGAAGAAACAGAGATGCAGAAAGGGGGGAGAGCGGTGGAGAAAGAGGCAACAGGGCTGCAGAAAGAAGCAAGAGAGGTGTAGAAAGAAACAAAAGAAGTGCAGAAAGAAGGAACAGAGGTGTAGAAAGAGGCAACAGGGGTGAAAAAAGAGGGAAGAGGGGTGGAGAAAGAGGCAAGGGGGTGCAGAAAGAAGCAAGACAGCTGCAGAAAGAAACAAAAGAAGTGCAGAAATAAGGAACAGAGAGAGGCAAGATGGGTGCCGAAAGAGGCAAAAGGGATGTCGAAAGAAGTGAGAGGCGCAGAAATAAACAAAAGAAGTGCAGAAAGAAGGAACAGAGGTGCAGAAAGAGACAAGAGGGGTGCAGAAAGAAACAAAAGAAGTGCGGAAAGAAGCAACAGAGGTGCAGAAAGGGGCTAGAGAGGTGCAGAAAGAGGCAAGAGAGGTGCAGAAAGAGGCAAGAGAGGTGCACAAAGAGGGATGAGGGGTACAGAAAGAGGCAAGTGGGGTGCAGAAAGAAGCAAGAAAGGTGTAGAAAGAAGCAAGAGAAGTGCAGAAAGAACCAGCAGAGGTGCAGAAAGAGGCAAGAGAAGTGCAGAAAGAAGCAAAAGAGGTGCAGAAAGAGGCAAGAGTGGTGCAGAAAGAAGGAAGAGAGGTGCAGAAAGAGGCAAGAGGGGTACAGAAACAGGTAGGAGAGAAGTGCACAAAGAGGGCAAGAGAGGTACAGAAAGAGGCAGGAGGGGTGCAGAAAGAAGCAAGAGATGGTGCAGAAAGAAACAAAAGAAGTGCAGAAAGAAGGAGCAGAGGTGCAGAAAGAGGCAACAGGGGTGCAGAGAGAGGCAAGAGAGGTGCAGAAAGAGAGCACAAGGGGTGCAGAAAGAGGCACAGAGGATGCAGAAAGAAGCAAGAGAATTGCCGAAAGAAGCAACAGAGGTGCAGAAAGAGGGAAGTGAGGATAGAGAAAGAGACAAGAGAAGTGCAGAAAGAAGCAATAGAGATGCAGAAAGGGGGAAGAGGGGTGGAGAAAGAGGCAAGAGGAGCTGCAGAAAGAAGCAAGAGAGGTGCAGAAAGAAACAAAAGAAGTGCAGAAAGAAGGAACAGAGGTGCAGAGAGAGGCAAGAGAGGTGCAGAAAGAGGGAAGAGGGGTGCAGAAAGAAGCACAAGTGGTGCAGAATGATAGAGATGCAGAAAGAAGCAAGAGAAGTGCAGAAAGAAGCAACAGAGTTGCAGAAAGAGGGAAGAGGGGTGCAGAAATGAGGCAAGAGAAGTGCAGAAAGAAGACACAGAGGTGCAGAAAGAGGCAAGAGAGGTGCAGAAAGAGAGAAGAGGGGTGCAGAAAGAGGCACAAGGGTGCAGAAAGAAGGGACAGGAGGTGCAGAAAGAAGCAAGAGAAGTGCAGAAAGAAGCAACAGAGGTGCAGAAAGAGGCAAGAGGGGTGTAGAAAGAGGCAAGAGAAGTGCAGAAAGAAGCAAAGGAGCTGCATAAAGAGGCAAGAGGGGTGCAGAAAGAGGAAGGATGGATGCAGAAAGAGGCAAGAGGGGTGCAGAAACAGGTAGGAGAGGTGCACAAAGATGTAAGAGGGGTACAGAAAGAGGCAGGAGGGGTACAGAAAGAAGGAAGAGAAGTGCAGAAAGAAGCAACAGAGGTGCTGAAAGAGGTGAAAAGGGTGCAGAAAGAGGTAAGAGAGGTGCAGAAAATGACAGAACTGCAGGAAGAGGCTAGAGGGATGCAAAAAAGGGAAGAAGGTTACAAAAAGAAACAAAAGAAGTGCAGAGAGAAGGAACAAAGGTGCAAAAAAGTGAAGAAGGGTTCAGAAAGAAGCAAGAGAGGTGCAGAAAGAGGAAAGAGGGGTGCAGAAAGAGGCAAGAGGGGTGCAGAAAGAAGCAAGTGAGGTGCAGAAAGAGGCAACAGAGGTGAAAAAGACGCAAGAGAGAGGTGCAGGAACAGGCAAGAGAAGTGCATAAAGAGGCAAGAAAATTGCTGAAAGAAGCAACAGAGGTGTAGAAAGAAGCATGAGAAATGCAGAAAGAGCCAAGTGAGGTGCAGAAAGAGGCAAGAGAGGTGCAAAAAATGACAAGAGAACTGCAGAAAGAGGCTAGAGGGATGCACAAAAAGGGAAGAAGGGTGCAAAAAGAAACATAAGGTGCAGAGAGAAGGACAAAGGTGCAAAAAGAGGGAAGAGGGATGCAGAAAGAGGCACGAGGGGTGCAGAAATAAGCAAGAGATGTGCAGAAAGAAGCAAAAGAAGTGCAGAAAGAAGGAAGTGAGGAGCAGAAAGAGGCAAGTGGGGTAGAGAAAGAGACAAGAGAAGTGCAGAAAGAAGCAACAGAGATGCAGAAAGGGGGGAGAGGGGTGGAGAAAGAGGCAAGAGGGCTGCAGAAAGAAGCAAGAGAGGTCTAGAAAGAAACAAAATAAGTGCAGAAAGAAGGAGCAGAGATGCAGAGAGAGGCAAGAAAGGTGCAGAAAGAGGGAAAAGTGGTGCAGAAAGAGGCACGATGGGTGCATAAAGAAGCAGGAGTAGTGCTGAAAGAAGCATCAGAGTTGCTAAAAAAAACGGGAAGGAGGGTTCAGAAAGGGGCAAGAGAAGTACAGAAAGAAGTAACAGAGATGCAGAAAGAGGGAAGTGGGATGGAGAAAGAGGCAAGAGGGAAGCAGAGAGAAGCAAGTGAGGTGCAGAAAGAAACATAAGAAGTGCAGAAAGAAGGAACAGATGTTCAGGAAGAGGCAGGAGGAGTGCACAAAGAGGGAAGAGGGGTGCAGAAAGAGGCACAAGGGTTGCAGAAAGAAGGGACAGAGGTACAGAAAGAAGCAAGAGAATTGCAGAAAGAAGCAACAGAGGTGCAGAAAGAAGCAAGAGAAGTGCAGAAAGAGGATAGAGTGGAGAGTGCAGAAAGAGGCAAGAGAGGTGCAGAAAAATGACAAGAGAACATGCAGAAAGAGGCAAGAGTGGATGCAGAAAAGGGAAGAATGGTGCAGAAAGAAGCACAGAGAGGTGCAGAAAGAAGCAAAGAGAATTGCAGAAAGAAGCAACAGAGGTGCAGAAAGAAGCAAGAGAGGTGCAGAAAGAGGCAAGATGAGGTGCAGAAAGAGGCAAGAGAGGTGCAGAAAGAGGACAAGTGAAGTGCAGAAAGAAGCAAGAGGGATGCAGAAAGAGGCAAGAAGGGTGCAGAAAGAGAAAGAGGCGCAGAGAGTAGGCACAAGGGTGCAGAAAGAGGGAAAGAGGATGCAGAAAGAGGCAAAAGGGGTGCAGAAAGAAGCAAGAGAGGTGCAGAAAGAAACAAAAGAAGTGCAGAAAGAAGGAGCAGAGGTGCAGAAAGAGGCAACAGGGGTGCAGAGAGAGGCAAGAAACATGCAGAAAGAGAGAAAAGGGGTGCAGAAAGAGGCACGAGGGATGCAGAAAGAAGCAAAAGAAATGCAGAAAGAAGGAAGAGAGGAGCAGAAAGAGGCAAGTGGGGTAGAGAAAGAGACAAGAGAGAGTGCAGAAAGAAGCAACAGAGATGCAGAAAGGGGGAGAGGGGTGGGGAAAGAGGCAAGAGGGCTGCAGAAAGAAGCAAGAGAGGTGTAGAAAGAAACAAAAGAAGTGCAGAAAGAAGGAACAGAGGTGCAGAGAGAGGCAAGAAAGGTGCAGAAAGAGTGCAAAAGGGGTGCAGAAAGAGGCACAGATGGGTGCAGAAAGAAGCAAGAGAAGTGCAGAAAGAAGCAACAGAGTTGCAGAAAGAGGGAAGAGGGTGCAGAAAGAGGCAAGAGAAGTGCAGAAAGAAGTAAAGGAGATGCAGAAAGAGGGAAGAGTGGTGGAGAAAGAGGCAAGAGGGATGCAGAAAGAAGCAAGAGAGGTGCAGAAAGAAACATAAGAAGTGCAGAAAGAAGGAACAGAGGTGCAGAAAGAGGCAGGAGGAGTGCAGAAAGAGGGAAGAGGGGTGCAGAAAGAGGCACAAGGGTTGCAGAAAGAAGGGACAGAGGTACAGAAAGAAGCAAGAGAACTGCAGAAAGAAGCAACAGAGGTGCAGAAAGAGGGATGAGAGGATGGAGAAAGAGGCAAGAGAAGTGCAGAAAGAAGCAACAGAGATGCAGAAAGAGGGAACGAGAGCGGTGAGAGAAAGAGGCAAGCAGGGGTGCAGAAAGAAGCAAGAGAGAGTGCAGAAAGAAACAAAAGAAGTGCAGAAAGAAGGAACAGAGGTGCAGAAAGAGGCAACAGGGGTGCAGAAAGAGGAAGAGGGGTGCGAGAATGAGGCAAGGGGTGCAGAAAGAAGCAAGAGAGCTGCAGAAAGAAACAAAAGAAGTGCAGAAATAAGGAACAGAGAGAGGCAAGATGGGTGCAGAAAGAGAGCAAAAGGGATGTGCGAAAGAAGTAGAGAGGCGCAGAAAGAAACAAAAGAAGTGCAGAAAGAAGGAACAGAGGTGCAGAAAGAGACAAGAGGGGTACAGAAAGAAACAAAAGAAGTGCGGAAAGAAGCAACAGAGGTGCAGAAAGAGGCTAGAGGGGTGCAGAAAGAGGCAAGAGAGGTGCAGAAAGAGGCAAGAGGTGCAGAAAGAGGCAAGAGAGGTGCACAAAGAGGGATGAGGGGTGCAGAAAGAGGCAAGTGGGGTGCAGAATGAAGCAAGAGAGGTGTAGAAAGAAGCAAGAGAAGTGCAGAAAGAACCAGCAGAGGTGCAGAAAGAGGCAAGAGAAGTGCAGAAAGAAGCAAAAGAGGTGCAGAAACAGGCAAGAGTGGTGCAGAAAGAGGGAAGAGGGGTGCAGAAAGAGGCAAGAGGGGTACAGAAACAGGTAGGAGAGGTGCACAAAGAGGCAAGAGAGGTACAGAAAGAGGCAGGAGGGGTGCAGAAAGAAGCAAGAGATGAGCAGAAAGAAACAAAAGAAGTGCAGAAAGAAGGAGTAGAGGTGCAGAAAGAGGCAACAGGGGTGCAGAGAGAGGCAAGAAAGGTGCAGAAAGAGAGAAAAGGGGTGCAGAAAGAGGCACGAGGGATGCAAAAAGAAGCAATTGAATTGCCGAAAGAAGGAAGAGAGAAGCAGAAAGAGGCAAGTGGGATAGAGAAAGAGACAACAGAAGTGCAGAAAGAAGCAATAGAGATGCAGAAAGGGGGGAGAGGGGTGGGGAAAGAGGCAAGAGGGCTGCAGAAAGAAGCAAGAGAGGTGTAGAAAGAAAAAAAGAAGTGCAGAAAGAAGGAACAGAGGTGCAGAGAGAGGCAAGAAAGGTGCAGAAAGAGGGAAAAGGGGTGCATAAAGAGGCATGATGGATGCATAAAAAAGCAAGAGAAGTGTAGAAAGAAGCAACAGAGTTGCAGAAAGAGGGAAGAGGGGTGCAGAAATGGGCAAGAGAAGTGCAGAAAGAAGACACAGAGGTGCAGAAAGAGGCAATAGGGGTGCAGAAAGAGGGAAGAGGGGTGCAGAAAGAGGCACAAGGGTTGCAGAAAGAAGGGACAGAGGTGCAGAAAGAAGCAAGAGAAGTGCAGAAAGAACCAACAGAGGTGCAAAAAGAGGCAAGAGGGGTGTAGAAAGAGGCAAGAGAAGTGCAGAAAGAAGCAAAGGAGCTGCATAAAGAGGCAAGAGGGGTGCAGAAAGAGGAAGGACGGATGCAGAAAGAGGCAAGAGGGGTGCAGAAACAGGTAGGAGAGGTGCACAAAGATGTAAGAGGGGTACAGAAAGAGGCAGGAGGGGTACAGAAAGAAGGAAGAGAAGTGCAGAAAGAAGCAACAGAGGTGCTGAAAGAGGTGAAAAGGGTGCAGAAAGAGGCAAAAGAAGTGCAGAAACAAGCAAGAGAAGTACAGAAAGAGGCAAGAGAATTGCTGAAAGAAGCAACAGAGGTGTAGAAAGAAGCAAGAGAAGTGCAGTAAGAGGCAAATAAGGTGCAGAAAGAGGTAAGAGAGGTGCAGAAAATGACAGAACTGCAGGAAGAGGCTAGAGGGATGCAAAAAAGGGAAGAAGGTTACAAAAAGAAACAAAAGAAGTGCAGAGAGAAGGAACAAAGGTGCAAAAAAGTGAAGAAGGGTGCAGAAAGAAGCAAGAGAGGTGCAGAAAGAGGAAAGAGGGGTGCAGAAAGAGGCAAGAGGGGTGCAGAAAGAAGCAAGTGAGGTGCAGAAAGAGGCAACAGAGGTGAAAAAGACGCAAGAGAGAGGTGCAGGAACAGGCAAGAGAAGTGCAGAAAGAGGCAAGAAAATTGCTGAAAGAAGCAACAGAGGTGTAGAAAGAAGCATGAGAAATGCAGAAAGAGCCAAGTGAGGTGCAGAAAGAGGCAAGAGAGGTGCAAAAAATGACAAGAGAACTGCAGAAAGAGGCTAGAGGGATGCACAAAAGGGAAGAAGGGTGCAAAAAGAAACATAAGGTGCAGAGAGAAGGACAAAGGTGCAAAAAGAGGGAAGAGGGATGCAGAAAGAGGCACGAGGGGTGCAGAAATAAGCAAGAGATGTGCAGAAAGAAACAAAAGAAGTGCAGAAAGAAGGAGCAGAGGTGCAGAAAGAGGCAACAGGGGAGCAGAGAGAGACAAGAAAGGTGCAGAAAGACTGAAAAGGGGTGCAGAAAGAGGCACAAGGGATGCAGAAAGAAGCAAAAGAAGTGCAGAAAGAAGGAAGTGAGGAGCAGAAAGAGGCAAGTGGGGTAGAGAAAGAGACAAGAGAAGTGCAGAAAGAAGCAACAGAGATGCAGAAAGGGGGAGAGGGGTGGGGAAAGAGGCAAGAGGGCTGCAGAAAGAAGCAAGAGAGGTCTAGAAAGAAACAAAAGAAGTGCAGAAAGAAGGAGCAGAGATGCAGAGAGAGGCAAGAAAGGTGCAGAAAGAGGGAAAAGTGGTGCAGAAAGAGGCACGATGGGTGCATAAAGAAGCAGGAGTAGTGCAGAAAGAAGCATCAGAGTTGCTAAAAAAAAGGGAAGGAGGGTTCAGAAAGGGGCAAGAGAAGTACAGAAAGAAGTAACAGAGATGCAGAAAGAGGGAAGCGGGATGGAGAAAGAGGCAAGAGGGAAGCAGAGAGAAGCAAGTGAGGTGCAGAAAGAAACATAAGAAGTGCAGAAAGAAGGAACAGATGTTCAGAAAGAGGCAGGAGGAGTGCAGAAAGAGGGAAGAGGGGTGCAGAAAGAGGCACAAGGGTTGCAGAAAGAAGGGACAGAGGTACAGAAAGAAGCAAGAGAACTGCAGAAAGAAGCAACAGAGGTGCAGAAAGAGGCAAGAGAAGTGCAGAAAAAAGCAACAGAGATGCAATAAGGGAGAACAGGGATAGAGAAAGTGGCACGAGAAGTGCAGAAAGAAGCAAGAGAGGAGCAGAAATAAATAAAAGAAGAGCAGAAACTAGTAACAGAGGTGCAGAAAGAGGCAAGAGAGAGGTGCAGAAACAGGGAAGAAGGGTGCAGAAAGAAGCACAAGTGGTGCAGAAAGAAGCAAAGAGACGCAGAAAGAAGCAAGAGTAGTGCAGAAAGAAGCAACTGAGGTGCAGAAAGACGCAAGATGGGTGCAAAAAGAGGGAAGAGGGGTGCAGAAAGAGGTACGAGGGGTGCAGAAAGAAGCAAGAGATATACAGAAAGAAACAAAAGAAGTGCAGAAAGAAGTAACAGAGGTGTAGAAAGTGGCAACTGGGGTGAAGAAAGAGGGAAGAGGGGTGGAGAAAGAGGCAAGGGGGTGCAGAAACAAGCAAGACAGCTGCAGAAAGAAACAAAAGAAGTGCAGAAAGAAGGAACAGATGTGCAGAAAGAGGCAAGATGGGTGCAGAAATAGGCAAAAGGGGTGCAGAAAGAAGTGAGAGGTGCAGAAAGAAACAAAAGAAGTGCAGAAAGAAGGTACAGAGGTGCAGAAGGAGACAAGAGGGTGCGGAAAGAAACAAAAGAAGTGCGGAAAGAAGCAACAGAGGTGCAGAAAGAGGCAAGAGGAGTGCAGAAAGAGGGATGAGGGGTGCAGAAAGAGGCACAAGGGGTGCAGAAAGAAGCAAGAGAGATGCAGAAAGAAGCAAGAGAAATGCATAAAAAAGCAACAGAGATGCAGAAAGGGGTAAGTGGGGTGGACAAAGAGGCAAGAGGGATACAGAAAGAAACACAAGAGGTGCAGAAAGAAACAAAAGAAGTGCAGAAAGAAGGAACAAAGGTTCAGAAAGAGGCAAGAGGGGTGTAGAAAGAGGGGAGAGTGGTGTGAAAGAGGCACGACGGGTACAGAAAGTAGCAAGAAGCGTGCAGAAAGAAGCAAGTGAGTTGCAGAAAGAAACAAAATAAGTGCAGAAAGAAGGAACAGAGGTGCAGAAGGTGCAAGAGGGGTGCAGAAAGAGGGAAGAGGGTGCAGAAAGAGGCACAAGGGTTGCAGAAAGAAGGGACAGAGGTGCAGAAAGAAGCAAGAGAAGTGCAGAAAGAAGCAACAGAGGTGCAGAAAGAGGGATGAGCGATGGAGAAAGAGGCAAGAGAAGTGTAGAAAGAAGCAATAGAGATGCAAAAAGGGGTAACAGGGGTGGAGAAAGTGGCAAGAGGGGTGCAGAAAGAAGCAAGAGAGGTGCAGAAATAAACAAAAGAAGTGCAGAAAGAAGGAACAGAGGTGCAGAAAGAGGCAAGAAGGGTGCAGAAAGAGGGATGAGGGGTGCAGAAAGAAGCATGAGGTGCAGTAAGAAGCAGAGGTGAGAAAGAAGCAAGAGAGTGCAGAAAGAGAAGGGGTCAGAAAGAAGCAAGAGGAGTGCAGAAAGAAGTAACAGAGGTGCAGAAAGAGGCAAGACAGGTGCAGAAAGAGGGAAGAGGGGTGCAGAAAGAGGCACGATGGTTGCAGAAAGAAGCAAGAGACGTGCAGAAAGAAACAAAAGAAGTGCAGAAAGAAGGAACAGAGGTGCAGAAAGAGGCAAGAGGGGTGCAGAAAGAGGCAAGAGAGGTGACAGAAAGAAGCATAAGGAGGTTCAGAAAGAAGCATGAGAGCTGCAGAAAGAAGCAAAAGAAGTGCAGAAAGAAGGCAACAGAGGTGCAGAAAGAGGCAAGATGAGGTGCAGAAAGAGGCAAAAGGGGTGCAGAAAGAAGGCACAGAGGTGCAGAAAGACGGCAAGAGAAGTGCAGAAAGAAGGAAGAGGAGTGCTGAAAGATGGCGACAAAGGGCTGCAGAAAGAAGCAAGAGAGCGTGCAGGAAATGACAGAAACTGCAGGAAGAGGCTGTGAGCAGAGTTCTTCGGCCTGTGGGGCGCGCCGCCCGGGGGGCGCGACACCATCTTCAGGGGGGCGCACGCCATCTCCAAAACCTCACCTTCATGTCCACCTCCTATGTTGCAGGCACGCTTGTGCTCCTGCATTTCTACTTTATTTTCAAATGGGGCTTTTCCATTGGAGCACAGCATCCAATGAGCACATAGCTACGTCACCACTGACGTTCCACCAATGAGAGGGACAGCATCGTCGATGGCAGGAAGTGCCGCGAAATTTGCAGGCATAAAGCTCCTGAATACTACTACCTTTGGTCAGTGTGGCGCTCGACTCCTGTCGTTTGCCTTGTGCTTGCGGCCTATTCTTCTTTGGTTGCTGTCAAGGTTATGCTGTGTTTTACAGCCCCACTGGGAAGGACTTTTGCCATTTACATCGTCAACAGGTAAGTGAAAAGGGCTTTTTTACTAGAATGTTGCCCTGTTATTTACAGCCTTCGAGCACACATTCAGTGTTGCCCAGTTCTCGAAGTCCGGGAGGAGGGGTGGGGGTGCAGGGAGAAAGGGGAAACCGATGGGGAACGACATGCATACTTTTATAATTTAATGATAATTTTTGTCTCCTTTCTATGAAAAGCGGTGCAAGTTCAGATAACATTAAACTGCAGAATGCTGCCATCTAGTGCTGTCCTGAATAATGACTGACTCATACCTTTATCATGCCTCCTAGGCAGGCCGAGTTTTAATAATTGTGCTTTCTAGAATGAGGCAGATATTATTTGCGACTTAGGCTATTTGAATTTTACAGATGGTCTGTCAATTAAATTACAGGAAACAGCAAAACTATTGTTTAAAAAGGACACCACTGCAGCAGTGTGAATAGCGCTGGTGCAGATGCACATTGTTATTTGCAATAGCAAGAACTTCTGCATGGGAAGCAACACAACTCCCACCTGCACCAGTGACTGTGAAGACTTTGAAAGTGTTGAAAATGGCATGGTGGAGCTTTGAAAGCGTGTGCAAATGACTGTGCCAGAGACATGGAAGGCTCAAAAGCTACGGCCTGTGGGCAACAGGAACTTATGTCTTGCAGAGTTTGAATTTCAGTGGAAGAGTTGCGTGCCTCAGAAAATACTTGTCTAACAGAGTGAGGTCTGTAACAGTGAGAATACTGGACTCTGCATTCATGATCTAGCATGTTCTGGTCTGAGATTAAAGAGTGTCATACAGTGAGCTTGCAAACTGATATAATGCATGTTCAGCCACCAAGGTGAGACAACCCTCACAACACCCAGCTGACACGATTATTCTGTTAGGAGAGGATCAGTGACCTATCAGTGTGGGAAACCTCCAAGTAAGGAGGAAAATGGAAACTTGTGGAATCCGAGCAACACAGGAGTGCATTCGTGATCCAAGTAACATATTGAATGCACCTGCTCAGGGCACAAGTCCTAAAAAAGCAGCGTGGGGGGACTTAACCTAGTTAGGCAGTGCGGTGACGGCATCGGCGCACCGACATCGCGTCATGGCCTCACAGGAATTGGCATCATAGAAAGTGGCATCACATGCCACGACTCTGCAGGAAGTGCATCACAAGAAGTGACGCCACATCTAAAGCCCTCACATATATGTTTAGCAGGTCTGGCCTATGTGTGCGTTTGAGCGCATTGCGTAGGATAACATGGCACAGTGAGCTATGGAAGATGATGTGTGACTTTCACACCTTGCAATCCCCCAGTTATAAGGTAACATCCTGTACATTCATTTACAAACTTATATAATGTACTTGCACATGCAATATGCGCGTGTTTATGTAAAGCACCCTGACACCCTGCACTGGGATGAGTAGGGCAACACAGGAAAAAATAGTGGTACTCAAATTTATTTCAATGCCTCCTCAGTGCGTAGTAAGCTTCCTATATAAATGCAATTTGCTGTGTGTAAATACTGGGAAAGACCAACACATCTGGGACATTCTCCCTATGAGGCATGCATATCTCCTGGAAACAGGGACTGAACAAAGTGAAAAAGCTGCCTTTCTTAAGTATGTGTGAAGTGCTAACCTTTGCTTCCCTCCGGCCTTCATTTGCATATAGGTGTGAGGCCTCCTGACTATTTTCAATGTATTTTAATACTGAGTTAATAATCACTTACACAAAGCAACTTTCCAAAGAATAGAGCGCCACGCAGGCACAGTGCCTTGTATAACCCTGGAAAACCCCTTATCACTTTGTCAAAAACAACTGTACAATCGGCAGTGGGCACCGGCCCACGGAAAAGCACAAGCTGTAAGGGCGGGGCCAGTGGAGGTAGGCGGGTTGTTTGTCCCTTGCATAATCATTCACAATGTTTTACAACAGCTGCTCATCAGTGCCCCATGTTCCGGCATCACGCACAGCGCACTCGTGGGACACATGCTTGTAGAACATTATCAGCTGTTTGTTCAGTGACTCCTTTCCCAGGATGCATAGCTCACCAATTATTGGCCAGAAGCCTTTGTGTTTATATAGCGCTTACTGCCCCTGACGAGGCATTGCTCTTTGATAAATCACATGGTGGCCCATTCCTCATTAATGTGAATGTCCATTCCTGTCGTTAATGTTCCGAGCAAGAAGAGTGAATCTTGGAAAACTGTGTTTTGAGCTGTGTAACAAGCTCTCTGTCATTTAACCACTACCCACTCACAAACCTGCAAATTAAACTAAAACACCTGATTGTGTCTAACATTATTTGCGGATATGGCCCGGGATATGCGGTGGCGGTAGTAATACGGTAAAACGGAACTGGAAGC
>CAWUFW010026545.1:0-32710 GCA_963921515.1 Calotriton arnoldi
CCTGCTGGCAGGCAAGTAGTCATCCTGGCTGGTCTCCTTTTTTGTACTGTCTGCTTCAAGGTCATAAAAGTAATTTCTCTGTGGCCGATGTGAGCTGGGAGTTGAATTCATATTTTTGTGTTGTAAATCTGCGGAGGGTCATTAGTGATGGGTTGCATTGCTAGACTCGAGTCAGGGTATCTACTTCTCCTTCCAAGATAAGTTTTCATCGACAGGCCTGCCGTTTGGTTGTCTGTGAGTCTTGTATTATTAGTCCCCTCATGTAGGCTTTTCCTGCAGGCCAAAGCATTTGGGGAGAGTGGGTCGAGTCTTTGTTGAGTTCCACATAGTCTCACAGGTAGCCTGACAGTTTCTGTTTCTCATCCAGGAGACTGTTTCATAGGGTATCCATTCTCCTCACCCCTACCCATGAAGTTTGTAGTTAAAAATCCAGCATTAGTGGAATAGCTGCATGACCTGATACACAATGAGTTCCTATCTCACATGTTTGAAGTTTCAGGAGCAGGGAAGCATTCAGGAGAAATTCAGGATTCAGGATTCTACATTGTGCGGACTCAAAAAATAGATATAATCCTGGTCATTTGCATGTTAGAGTCTCCATGGTTCTGAGAGGTTATGGTCTTTCAATAAATTGCTACGGATGCCTCAGTCTGAATCATGACATGTATCTGGATCACCAAAGCTATCTAGAATGGTGTCTAAGGCCAGGTTCCAATCTCCCACAACTTCAGTTAGGATTCTATTAAATCTCAAGAGAAAATTCTTCTTTTTCCCAGTTGGTGCGCAAACAGAATCTACTATGCAAGTGTAGGTTCGGAAAATCAATCATGCAAACATAAAGCAATCTTGGGTATCAGTCCATAATTTATGTACAATGACTGTGAAGTGTTTATGGAAAAAGATGGCCACTTCTCCTTTCCTGTATGGCATGGTGGAAGTTGTGGAAGATGTTGATGAGGAATCCATATTTGAGACAGCTATTACCTTTCCTACCCAGTCTCTTCACATCTTGTCAGTTTCTATGAGAGACATGTGAGTCTCCTGAAGCAGTGCTATGTCATATTTTTTGGATCCAAAGAAGGACAGTATTCTCTTCTGACAGTCATAGCCTGTTGTGTCAAGAACATTAAGGGACAAGATTAATAAAGGTTTCATTTGTCGCCCTGTCATTTTCTCACTGGTGGGAGGACTGTCCAAAATTGCAAAGGTGCTTATGGGGGTGAAGGTGATATCGTGGAGAGAGTTGGAGTCTTAGGGGGGTGTATGATTGAGTGGGTTGATGTAGGTTATGTAGCATTCAATATTCCATGGAGATGCGAGGGAGGAGGTGATATACTGGCCCTCTCGTGGGTGTATGCTTCTGTACACTACTGTGAAAACCTTTATTAGAGGAGCAATCTCTGTATCTGTGGAAGTTGCACCCTTTTATATACAATTGTGGAGAAGGGGCCATGGTGATCCAAAAACAAAATGTGTTGAATGACGATATGATGAGAGTGATAGATCTGAGTGGGAGAGTAGGGGCAGATGAGACCAGCCAGAAAGCAATTAAGGGGGCAGCTATGGTGTAAGAGGCGATCTGACATTGTCTCATTCTCAGACCACATGGTCCTTAGTCAGCCGCAGCAGGTGTTTCTACAGATGTCTCGTTCTGCAAGGCCCCTGATTTGAGTCATCTAGTTTAAAATGTTAAGAAACCTGGATAGTTGTGGCTCCTTGAGACTATCTGCTGCCGGGAGGGGGAGTGTCTCCATTGGTGAATGGTCTAGTGTATCAAGAAAGTCCTCCAGGAGCTGGAGACCCATAAATTCACAAGTGTGTCCATTAATGGTTAGGATCACCCAGGTAACCATATGATATCATCACCCTCTTCATTTTCAGGCAATCCAAGCAACCTGATGTTATTTTACCTTCTCTGGTCTTCTAAGTCTGTTACCTTCCATTGTAAATTCCAAAGTGCCTGTCCCCAATCCTTGGAGTTAGACAGTCTATCTTCCAGTGCAGTGACCCTCGTTTCTGTCGCATCGAGTTTGGATTTGAACAAAGACAATTTAGCATGGATATTCTTCAGTTCACTTATCATGGCTGGGGTTGAATGTTTCCACTGTCTGCATGGAGCTCTTAGTGTCTTTTAGTTCCTTTATTAGTGTTTCTAGAGTAACAGCTTGATCTGTCACCTTGGTAGATGGTTGATATTTCCCTTTTATGCCAACTAGTGCTCCTGAGAATGTCAAATGTCTGGATCATTTGCCTCTTGATATTCAGAAGTGTGGGGGAGATATGAAGAGGAAGAGGTAGTTCGATCAAAAAGGATCCGAATAACAACCAGCATACGATCAGCTCCTGTGGATGATTAGGTTGGTTGTTGAGGAATGTATGGAAGTTCGAGTGAGCCACCTATGTTTCTGACTACCTGGATGGAGTATGGTGTACAGGTGGTAGCTCCATGCAATATGGGTGCCAAGTGTGTCTTGTTATCCCCTATGGAGGTGAGGTTTAATGCAACAGTCCAACACGTTAGGACTATATTTGACAAAACATTGATCAGAAGGTTATATGCCGGGAAGCCCAGTCAAGCTAGACCTTAGAATTCATCAGCCTTTGCTGCTGTCGATTTTGCTGTTGGAAACTCAGTTTAGGACTGCGAGCTGTGCAGGTGCAGGTAGCTTAGGTAGCTTGCCACTGGAGATAAAGCGTGGTAACACCAGCACCTCATATGTGGCGATGGGACTACCCCTTAAGCAAAAAGGGGACGGCCGCCGCTCTGACGATGTTGAACCCAGTCCGCACAGCCCTTCACCCCTCCTGCCCCAATCCAAGATTGCCACTGCATCCATATTGTGATCTCCGGTTAAATTTTCTTTGATTGGAGGAGAGTGGGAGCAGATGTTTTGTCGTTCTTCCCTCGGGTTTGGTAGGGCATTATGGAGAGCTGTGATGACAAATACAGGGCTGCGGATACTCTTATGCCAGTGAATGCCAGAGCAGGTCTCTCGCCAAGGAGTCCCTTGGCGGCAGCTTGATGGTATAGGAGAGTTCTGCAGCACCAGCACCCCCAGTGCAACATCTCCCTGAGTCAGCTCATGGGCCTGGAAAAAAGTTGCAAAGCCTGCTCTGGCCGTTTGCTACGCTTGGGTGCGGCTGCTGAAGTAGCAAGTTTGTGGCCTACGGTTTGCACTTCCTCTTCAGGCCTGGCTCTATTTCAGCTTGTCAATATACCCCTCAGAAATCCTGTTAGTGGTGGTCAGTCTGGCCCCCTATTACATGGGTTTTATACTGATATCGGGTGCATCCCCAGAGGAAATATTCAGAAGTCAACAATCTTCGTGGAGGCCAAGCTTCACCCCCTAAATGCTGTTTTAGTAAGGCCTATTTAGCAATATACATTAGAGACAAGATAGATGCAAAACATAATTACAATAACACACTTAAAAGTGGTAAAGGGCCCGCCCAAAAGCAAAAAAATCATGCTTGTCACCATATACCACTTGCTAATTCCAGCCTATTTAACCACATCAATAAGTCTTTAAATCACTTGCGCCAGTCACCTAGAAGCAAAATCTGAGGGGCAAATATATTAGGACTCTGCTCCAGTTCAAACTCACGAAAGATGATGCACAACGGGAAAAATTCTTTATAAAGTATTTACTTTGCTGCATAAATGTTTAATAAAAATGTGTTTAAAATCATAGTGTCAAGTATCATTCAGCTGATTGTTGTTATGTGGAGTGTTGTAGACTATAGTGGAGGACAGTCTCACAGAGTGTAGTACACTCAGGGAAAAGAGTGGAATGGAGTATGGTAGAGTGGAATAATGTGTTGTATAGTGGAGGGGCATGTCGTACAGTGGAGTGTCATCAACTGCAGTGTTGTGGAGTCAAATGTTGTGCAGTGTCGTGGAGTGTAGTGTCATCGAGTAGAGTGTTGTACAGTGGCATAGAGTGGAATAGAGTAGTGTAGAATGTAGTGGCATAGAGTGGAGTTCAATGGAGTACAGTGTCAAATAGTTCAGTGTTGTTGAGTGGCGTGTCATGCAGTAGAGAGGCAGAGAGTCTCATACATTCTACTGTCATATAGTGGAGTGTTGTACAGTGGTGTGTCATACAGTAGACTGTAATGCAGTGTCATACAGAGGAGGAGAGTGTCATACAGGTGACTGCTGTGCCATATAGTGGAGTGGCATGTCGTAGAGAGAAGTGTCGTACAGCATGGTACAGTGGCATACAGTGGATGAACATAAGAGTTTCATAGAGTGGCATATAGTGTAGTAAAGTCTTGTAGAGTGGAGTTGCATAGAGTAAAGTAGGGTGTCATGCAGTGGAGTGTGTCAACAGTATAGTGCAGTAAAGTGGAGTGGAATGGGATAGAGGGAGTTGCATAGAATGTTGTGGAGTTGTTGCTCAAATATGAATTTACATTGAAAAAACAAAAGACAAGAGATGATTGTCAAAACAGTAACAGTTGGTTTAATTAAATACTTCGGCCGGGAGTAAAGTTCAATATTAACAGAGTGGAGTACAGTGTTGTCCAGGGGCACAGAGTAAACTAGAGTGGCACACAATCGCGTAGGCTGGAGGACATTGTTGTATAATGGAGTGCTATAGAGTGAAGTATTGTATGGTAGAGTTGAGTGGCGTAGAGTGTCGTTGAGTGGAGTAGAGTGGAATTGCGTGAAGCTGGGCAGCGTGGAGTGGCATACAGTGGAGTAGCATAGAGTGGAGTGGCGTGGAGTGGACTATCGTAGATGTGAATGACATAGAGTAGAGTGGATACAGTGGAATAGCGTACAGTGGAGTGGCACATAGTGAAGTGTAGTGTTGTAGAATTTTTGAAAATGTCGGAGTGTGGAGTACAGAGTAACAGCATAGAGTTCAGTACAGTGTTGTAGGATGGAGTGGCAAACAGTATAGTGTTGTGCAGGGTGGTAGAGTGTAGTGGTGTAGAGTGTTGTAGAGTTGAGTGGCATAAAGTGGCATGGAGTAGAATGCCATACTGTGGAGTAGTGGAGTACAGTGGAGTAGAGTACACTAGTATGTCATAGAGTAGAGTGGATTAAAGTGGGGTGGAATGGCATAGAGGGAGTTGTGTAGTGAGTCTTACAGTGGAGTAGAGTGTGGTACAGTGGCATAGAGTTCAGTAGAGTGTTGTACAGTGGCATAGAGAGGTGTAGAGTGTTGTATTGTGGACTGTGGGTGCATGGGGTGTACTACAGTGTTATACAGTGACATACAGGGTAGAGGAGTGTTGTAGAATGAACTTGTATAGAGTAGAGTGTTATAGAGTGTTGCAGGGAGTCTGCTCAGGAACAGAACTATGCTTGGAACCACAGAACATCGGCATGTAGGGTCTGAGTCTAACTAGCTATAGTGCCTTACTTGACCTCCTAACCTTTCCAGATAAACAAGTGAGTTGGCACCCCAGAACACAACACTCTCAATCCTCTCAGGGATCGCGTTAACAGGACACACCCTTTTGCTCTATCACTCGTACTTGTCCACAATAAGATAAACAAGAGACATGAAGGAAGTTTTGAATATTTATTTAAACTATTGTGCTCTAAGATGCAGTATTGCACCACAATTAAAAAACTAATGAACAGCAAAAATATCACTAGCATAGTAACAAACCATATCCCATAAAAAGGCCTGTCATGTTATAAGGCAGATTAGCCTAAACCCAACCACTTTCTACTAAAGCTAATGATTATATATCACAGATCTCTGGGATTAGTGGCGGACCCCGTACCTTAGCATACATAGATAGATGTTCTACATCCCAGCTGACGTGATAATCTTGCCTCAGGACCTCCACTCAGTGTGTGTGTTTTGAACTCCTGCCCTCAGTTATATGACAAGACATGTTTGCTCACAAACAGCAGCTACATGGTTGTTATGTCCAAGTGCTAGTGTCTGACCAAAGAGAATAACAAGGGGCATTTTTGTTTGACCTTGTCTATGGTGTTCAGACTAAATCCCAGGAAAAGAACACAACATGAAAACATATGCATGTTCTGTGTGAAAATACAATGTGGCACAAAAGCAAACATGCGTATGTAGTAGCGTGTGCAACCAAAATGCGGCCTACAACATGTACAACTAGGCTAACATAGGGAAAACGACAATGGGCCATGCAAGAAACACACAACAAGTGGAGTGGAATAGACTTGAGCGTTTGTACAATGGCATAGAGTGGGGGTAAATGGTCATACAGTAGAGTCGAGAAGAGTGCCACAGCATAAAGTGGAGTAAAGTATCATAGAGTGGAGTGGCATGTCATACAGTGCAGTGCCATGGAGTGGAGTGGAGTAGAGGGAGTGGTGTAGCATATACCTGAGTTAAGTGTCCTACAGTGGAGT
Source organism: Calotriton arnoldi (assembly GCA_963921515.1). Lineage (NCBI taxonomy): Eukaryota > Metazoa > Chordata > Amphibia > Caudata > Salamandridae > Calotriton > Calotriton arnoldi. Next base: position 6,356 of record CAWUFW010026545.1, read on the forward strand.
GGTATGGCTTTTCAAAGAGTATGGAAAACTGATGTAGAGTGGAGTACAGTGGAGTGGCATATAGTGAAGTACAGTGTTGTAGTTTGGAGTGAGTTAGAGTACAGTAGAGTGTGATTGAGTGTGATGAAGTGGAGTGGCTTCGAGTGTTGTAGAGTGGAGTGGCATGCAGAGCTGTTGAGTGGCGTGGCGTAGAGTGAATTAGTTGAGTGGGGTGTACTAGACTGGAGTAATGTGCTATAGAGTAGAGTGGAGGAAATTGTGGCAGAGTGTTGTAGTTTGAGTTGTGTAGAGTGGAGTACAATGTGGTAGAGTGGCATGGAGTGGACTACTGTGCTGTATAGTGACATTGACTGGATTAGAGTGTTGTACAGTGGAGAACCATAGAGTGGAGTAGTGTTTGGTAGAGTGGAGGAGAGTACAGTGTTGTAGCGTGGAGTAGGGGGTCATAGAGTGGACTAGACTCAACTTGTATAGAATGGAGTAGCGTAGAGTACAGTGTTGTATAGTGTTGTGTCGCAGAGTGTCGTATCGTAGAGTATCTTGGGGTAGAGTCTCATGGCTCATGGCTATTGTGACTTAGAGTGGAGTGGTGTAGAATGGAGTGTTGTAGAATGGAGTGGCATAGAATGGTGTGGCATACACTGGAACACCATACAGGGGAGCTGCGAACAGTCGAGTGGTGTAGAGTGGAATGGCCTACAGTGGAATGGCAAAGAATGGAGTGGCATAGAGCGGAGCGAGGTCCAAAGAAATAGCACAGAGTGGAGTGGCGTTGAGTGGAGTAGCCAGCACTGGAGTGGCACAGAGTGGAATACCATAGAGTGGAGTTGTGGACAGTGGAATAGCATACACTGGATTGACATAGAGTGGAGTGGAGGAATGAAGTGGAGTGGCATACAGAGGATTGGTATAGAGCAGAGTGTTGTACAGGGGAGTGGAGTAGCATACAGCAGAGTGGCATACAGTGAAATAGTTCAGAATGGAGTGGTACAGACTGGAGTGGCATACAGTGGATTAGCACAGAATGGAGTGGCATACAGTGGAGTGGCACAAAGTGGAATAGCGTAGAGTAGAGCAGCATGGAGTGCAGCGTTGTAAAATTGGAGTGGCATAGACTGGAATGGTATACAGTGTAATAGAGGTTGTATTGCGGAACAACGTTATCCTTTACCACGCATTCCCAAACAACGCAGTCTTAACAACGACCGCTTCTTAACCACGCATGCCTTTACCACGCTTGCCTTTACAACTAATTTAGTTGTAATGGCATAATTGGTAAAGGCATATGCCTCGATAATGTTCTGCCCTAGCCCCCGTCCTGAGTACTAAATACCACCACCTGCCCCGAGTTCTACCCTGAGCCCAGACCTAAAAACAGCCCAGCCCCCTGCCCTGACTCCTAAATGCGTACCCAGCCATAAAAGCAAACCCCACCACAGACCTAAAAACATCCTAGCCCCCAGTTCCCTGAGCCCTAAAACCCGCTCCAAGCCTTGTAAATCGACTCAGACCCCCTGCCCTGAACCCTAAATCCTTGACCCCAAACATAAAAAACAAGCCAGCCCCCCACCCTGACATCTAATACTGTCCCCCCAGCCTTCAAGATTGACTCAGACCCAGTCCTGCCCTAAGCCCTAAAACCTTGACCCCAGTTGTAAAAAACACCCCAGCCCACCGCCCTGAGCCCTAAAACTGTCACCCCAGCCTGAAACGCAACCCCGCCCCCTGCCCTGAGCCCCCCTGCCCTGAGCCCTAAATCCTTGACCCCAAACCTAAAAAACTCCCCTGCCTCCCACCCTGACCCCTAATACCGTCCCCCAGCCTTCAAGATCCACTCAGACCCACCTCTGCCCTAAGCCCTAAAACCTTGACCCCAGTTTTTAAAAAAAACAACAGACCCCCGCCATGAGCCCTAAAAACGTCACCCCAGCCTTAAACTTGACCCCACCCCCTGCCCTGAGCCCTAAAACCTTAACCCCAGACACAAAAAACACCCCTGCCTCGCCCTAAGACCTAAAGCCATCCCCCTCGCCATAAAAAGTACCCTGACCACTCGCCCTGAGCTCTAAAATCCCTAATAAAGTAAAATAATAAATAATGAAAAAAATATTAAAATAGAAAAAATCGTACTCACCAAGCCATTCCTCATCTGGGCAGGAAGTCACCTCCGCCCAGTCTGCAACACCTCCGACCCTCCGCTCAGAGTCTAGACCGCTAACAACCGCTAACAACCACTAACGTCTAAATCACGCATATGTGTGGTCAAGGAATATTCGTGGTTTAGACATCCGTGGTATAGCCTACATGGTTTAGCCTTGCGTAGTTCATGCTGCGTGGTTAAGGCTGTTTCCCCTAATAGCGTACAGTGCATTGTTGTAGAGTGGAATGGCTTACAGTTGAGTGGAGTGGTGTAGAGTGGAGTGGTGTAGAGTGTGGTGGTGCACAGTAGAAAAGCATAGAGTGGAGTGGCATTCAGTGCAGTGCCATACAGTGGACTGGCTTACAGTGGAGTAACATAGAGTAGAGAGGCATAGATAGAAATAGCATGTAGTGCAGTGGCGTATAGTGTAGTAGTGCACAGTGGAGTAGAGTAGAGTGGAGTGGCGTACAGTGGAGTGGCACAGAGTGGAGTAGTGACACTGTAGAGTAGAGTGGCAAACAGTGGAATACATAATTAATAATAAAAACCATCTACAATCTAGGTTTTACTGCAAAAATGCTGTTCGTTAAGGCCTTTAGTAATGTTAACATGTTGTGAGGTTTAACCCCTACCGGATGTCTTGTGACTGTTTTTTGTGTTTTTATTGTGGGCATTAGGTATTTAAGACTTTTAAGCCAAGTCTTTCTCTCTTGTATTAACTTGGGCTTGTATTGTATTGTACTGTATTTGTGTGTTTATGTTTTTCCATCCGAAACTCTTTTAGTCAACTTATTTGTGTATGTCTTTGATTTTTGTAAAGGTAGTCATTAGCCAATCACATAATGCCTCGTCATTGCTAAGTACTGCATTAGTTTTGCAAAATACCATGAAATATGGTGAAATTTTGTGAAACTACAGCGGTCTGAGCTATCACTAAGATTTGGGGGCACATGCATCAACGAAAATACCGATTGCAAACGGGCAGATTCTCAGAATCTGCCCCTTTGCGACCGGCATTTTTGCATTTGGGATGCATCATCCCAAATGCAAAAATCGCAAATTGCGATTGCATTTAAGGAATCGCAATTTGCGATTCCTTAAATGCAATGCTAGAAGCAATTTAAAATAGCGATTTCGCTATTAGGGGTCGCAAATTACCGGAAAAAAACTAGTCGGTAATTTGCAAAAACTTTGAAAAATGCACTAAAGTGCATTTTTCAAAGTTACATGTTACACACACACAGGCCCTTGGGGCATGTGTGTGCGCAACATGGGTGCACATTACAATTTCAGGGGTGCAACAGGGTGTCCTTCTGACACCCTTGCACCCTGAAATTGCATGCACTAATTTGCGAGTACCTAATGGGTACTCGCAAATTGCGCATGCAATTCCCATTCATTCCTATGGGCCTGTAGGCCCATAGGAATGAATGGGAAGCCATTCCTTAATTGCGAGTCGCAATTTGCGAGTCGCAATTAAGGAATTTGTAGGAATCGCTATTTTTTAGCGATTCCTACATGCATTAGCTTTTGCAATTCCTTATTGGCGAATCCTTATTTTTCGCTAATAAGGAATCACAAATGGCATTTTTGATGCATGAGCCAGTTGATACCTTATAACTTAAAAAATGCTTACCCTACTTACCTGTAGTACTAAAAAGGATCATCTACATACCTTCACTTCATAAGAACTTTATTTCGGCACAATTGGCCATAAAAGCACAGTTTAAAATAGCAATTTAAAATTGAATAAAATACAAATAGTTAAAAAAGAGAATAAAAAGATCTACATTCCACGCTCTGGAGCAGCAATTCCAGGCATCAGCCATCTTGAAAAACAGGACATAAAGTGCTTTTGCAGTATACATTTAGAGGCTATTTCCAAGCAATATTTTACTTCTTTTAGTGTTACAATTTTAAAATTGCGGTACACATAAAGATGATGACTAAAAAAACAGAAAAGCAATGCATTTACTCAGCCAGCATATTTGCCTCCAGTTGTCAACATGGTGTTTAGGTAAAACTACAGACATTACGAGGCAATAATCTATATACATTCAATGTCAGGAAATGTTGGTCATTGAGAATAGTTCAATTGACTCCACAGCAACCAAATAAATACAGTATGTGCGAAAATCATCAATTAAAACGTATCATAGACAGTTGTCATTCCTGTTTACAGATTTGTTTAAGATGGCTCTGCGTGTGCACCACATGGAAAATAAAAAGCGTGAAATTGAAAAAACAATGGGCATGCGCGTGTCAGATTTTAAAATCCTATACACGTCGCGACAGTGTCTAGACCCCAAATTCCTACAAAGTTGGAGTAGCCATCGCGACCTTGCCTTCCTGTACCCCTGACAGAAAAATATCACATGGAGATCAGTCTCATCTATGTTAAAACACGCAGGGCACTCTGCGTTTGTGTAGCCCTCCCACTTTTTTGTAAATGAATGCAGCGGAAGGACTCCATACCTAAATTGCAGATAAAGCTTCTTCGCCAAGAGCGGCTGTATGTCGTCCAACACTGGTTCTAAAATATATGTACTTTTTACTTCCAGAAACTCAGCAGTCAGTCGCCCCACCGAGGGTCACCTCTCAAACTGGGTGAGTTTATGTTCTCTATAACTCTCTACCAAGACTTTTCTGGAAGTTATTTGGGAGATTTCTTCTGCATTATGCCACAGACTGCCCCAGCCCAGGTCCTCACATGTTTTCTTGACATACAACAGCCAAGGCAACTTCCCTGCACCTCGCAGCCCCATGACATCAGTCAGTTCTTCTCTATAGGGGGCTAATTCAGGGGTGGACCACAGGCGTCGCCAGTATAATATAGGTCTAAGAGCAGCTTCTTCCTCAATGGGTCTAATCCCTAGATCCATACGGAGAGGTGTTAGTGGTGTGCTAGGAGGCAATCCCATCAGTTGTCTGGCAAATAAATTCTCAGTATGAGCTAACTGGCCAGATGGACTGTGCCCCCATAGTTCTGCTCCATAGAGTGCGGCCGTCCTAGCCTGTGCCTTGTAAATTTCCACCACAGGACTCACCAATTTTTCAGAGCACGTCCTATATAGTTTTAAAATACCCCCGTAGTCTGGGATAGTTTTAAGCCTATTTTACTGATTTGGGCTCCCCAATCCATTCTCTCTGTCAGTGCAATTCCCAGGTACTCAAATATGGATACCCTCTCTAGGGGACTTCCATCCAGGCAAGGGTTTGGGCGAGTGGTGTTACCTGCATTAAAAGCAATGTACTTTGTTTTTTGTAGGTTAATTTCTAGTCCCCGATGTTTGCAGAAGGCGCTAAAGTTGTTCAGGGTCCTCTGAATTCCCATAGGGGATTTAGCAAGCAAGAGCGTATCATCTGCAAACATGAGGGCAGGTATTGTGCGTTTCGCCAGCCTGGGAGCATCGATGTTTACCCCGGCATTCAATGAATCTTTTTAAGCCATTAATATAAAGGCAGAAGAGAATTGGGGCCAGGACACAGCCTTGCCGGACCCCTCTCTCGACAGGCAGGGGGAGATGAAAGTTCGCCATTTTTACCAAATCTAATTTGAGCGAAATTGCCCTCATGTAAGCCTTTTAACTGGTGGCAAAGATACTCTGGGACTCCCATGTCTAATAGAGTTGCCCAGAGTTTGTCCCTTGGTACTAGGTCGAAGGCAGATTTAAGGTCTACAAATATAAGGTAGAGGCTGCCAACCTCTATTCTAACAGTTTTCCAGTGGATCATCTGTAGCCTTAGGATCTGATCAGTTGTTGATATCCTTGCTCGAAACCCAGCTTGGAGGGGGGTAAGGATGTTATGTTCCTCCATCCAGTTCTGGAGACGCCCCAGTAGGACACGTGCAAAAACTTTTTGACACACATCTATCAGACTAATCGGACGATAGTTAACAGGTGAAAGCGGGGAGCCCTTTTTATAGATTGGTATTATCTCGGCCCCTGCCCAGGTGGTGGGAATCACCATACCTTGGAGAATTGCATTAAACAGAGAGGATAGGTACGGGCCCATACAGTTGGCTCAGAGCGGAAGAGATCACCAGGGATCTTATTCAGCCCTGCGGCTTTAGCTGGTTTAATCATGCCCAGGGCCTCAGAGACTTCTCTCAGCGAGATTGGAGGGGTATCTGCAAAAATCGGGCAAGGGGACGGTAAGGGTCTGTTCACTAACCCTTCCCCGTCATCAACCCTTGTGTAAAGTGATTCAAAGTGGGCCTTCCATGCTTCTTCACTGATATTGGGTTCTATGGCTGATTTGCCCTCCTGAGACCCTGAATTGATAATATTCCAAAAGGTCCTCAGGTCATGATTTAATAAAGCACTTCTAAGCTCATCCCATTTTTGCGATTCCCAGCTTTTTTTGGCCTTGACAATGGCGTTCTTACATTTTACCCTCGCTTCTTTGATCGCTGGCCTGGCGTTACTTTTGATGGCGGTGCCAAGGCCATTTTTAGCTACACGGCAGTTTGAGTTGAACCATGGGTGTAGGGATTTTTTAGTCGCCCTAGGCTTTTTGTTCTGGTAAAAGAAAGCGGCCATAGATGTAAACAACTCTTGGTGATTTTTATGAATTGTTGAATTGTAATTAAAAGTGCCCTTTGACTCTGCAGCTTGGTATACAACCATAAAATATGGAAGGATTTGTTGGTAGAGCATGGCCAATTTTTCTTCTGACTGGGAGAATTCGCCCCAGCAGACTCTCCTCCCTCCATTTGACTGAATCAAGCATGTATCTGGAGCTGGCAAATTGTCAGTTGAATTCATGGCATATGGTGTTGTTATTGCTAGAATGAGGGCATTATGATCGTTATCATGGCGAGGACTGATTTTAAAATCTATCACTCTGTGCCATAATTTCACATCTACCAAAATGTAGTCAATGATGGAAGTATGCCCCTGTCTGTTAAAAGTGTGATTCCCAGGCGAGTCAGATGTAGTGCGTCCATTACAAGCTCTCAGTGAAAGGTTTAGTGTAAGAGTGCTTATCTGTAATGCTAGTGGTGTCCATGCCCTTATTGGAGGGATATTGGGCTCTGGGATGGACCATTAACGATCCTCCTCATAGAGAGCACCCGAGGCCAAGCCATTCAGGGGTTCAAATTGGCAATTAAAATCTCCGCCAATGATTACCCCGAGGTTTACAGGGATGGTTGAGAGACAAGTAGTTAGTTGTTCGAGTGTGTTGGACTCTTTCCCTCTGGGTACTGGTCGGGAATATACATTAATTAAGACTATGTCTAATCCCGTGTGGAAGGAAAGAAGTACACAAAGGATGTCACGACAAGAGCTTTCTAGCTGTTTTGCCTCACAGCCCAAATGTACTTCGACCCAGGTACACAGGCCTCCAGCAGGTCTGCCCTTCCCCACATGAGTAGCTGGAATGCTAAACGATGCGTAGCCCATCCTATGTATTTCATCTTTGGCCCATGTTTCTTGGAACATGCAGATTTCATGCTGCTCTATGAAGCGACCCCATTCCGGACTATCCAGTTTAGAAGGTAGTCCAGCTATGTTCCAGGAGAGGATTTGCAGACTGGCAGGGCCCATTTGGTTTGTTGAGCAGGGGGGGTTTATGACTTCATTCTCTTGACTGCCCAAAGGGAGATGGCAGTACTCCATTCGCTGCGGTGTACTTGTTCTGTTAACTGGGTCGTGAGCGCCCTTTGGATTGTGTGAGGTATTTACTACATCCCTCTGAACTAAGTTGGAGGTCTGTGTATCCTGATGTAAAGGATCAAGGGTCGGTGGATTAATGATAGCTGTCTTATGTATACTCCTAATTAGCCTATACTTTCCTGCCTCACTTTCCACATCCAGCCCCAGATTCTGCTTAGAGAATATTCTCCTCTGTACGCTTGTCCTTCGCTGTGTCCCCACCTCTCTAAGATGATTGGTTAATTCTTGTGGGGGCTCCTCGCTCGCGAGTCAATCTACTGACTCCAGAGGATTGAATCTATATTCTACCGGAATGTTGAAGAATAAGGGGGATGGTTGGCCCTGGCCTAATGGGGAGAAATGGTTTTCCTGCAGCCATTCCCCCCTCCAAGGACCATATCTTCTCCATGCCGGTGGAATAAGGGCAGGGGGATAAAAGTAACCTAATGCTAAGGAGCTAATACCCCCCCTGTTCCTCTGGTAGAAACGATCTAGAAGGGATTCCACAAGCACTGTATTTTTGAAGTTTATCACAACGCAGTCACCAGTAATGTCTTTTGGTCTCCAGCCCACCCAGCCCACCCTGCGAACCATGATGATTTCATTTATGTCTCTATATGAGAGTTGTTTGTGGTTGGCAAGCCACTGCGTGCATTTATTTCTTAATTCAAGATATGACTCTCTACTCCCCTTTTTCAACTCAGGGACACCCGCTAGTATGAATACATAAGGGGTTGAGTCCGGGGGAAGGTTTATGGATGGTAGAATTAGCCCTAGGTCTTGTCTGCCCTCGTGTGAGACGTTTTTGATCCTAGGCCTCTCGCTACGAGCGCTGCTTGCTTGAGGTCTAGCTAAGGTTTGAAAAATTTTTCTTCCTGCCTGTGCCCCCTGATTGTACTCCTGGTGGTTTAGACTAGATCCTTTTCCTAGCCCCTCAGCGTTATTCAGTCGGATTCCCCCACCCTCCTGGTTGGAATGGATTGCTAAATTGGAGGTTGGTGTGCTAGCAGTCACTAGGGGTTCAGGGTTAGTACCTAGGGGGGTCTGGTTTGTGTTTACAGGATTGGCCGGTTCCTTTACCCTCAGGGCTGCGTCAGTCTTGTCCACCCATAGTTCGACTAGATTGGTAAGCTTATCTACCCTTTCCCACAAATTTTTTAGCTCATCCTTCACATTGGTCCTTACTTGGACCTGTAAGTCCACCATCACATCCATAACCCAGGCTGGGTGGTCCAGGTCTGTCTGTAATGGTGTTTCCAGACCAGCCTCCCTTAAGTCACCAGAAATTGCATGGACCATAGATAGTTTTTTGCGCTTTTGGGCCAATGGAGCAGCATTTTTTGTTTTCTTGGCTTTCGGGCGAGCACCTTCTTGATGTAGCCCAACCACATTACCCGCCGCACGGGTCCTTGGGGGGGAGATTGGAAATTCCTGGGCGATGGGCAATGAGGATCCTGAATCATCATGCAAGCTAATGGGCTGGGCAAGATCAGTGGTAAGAGACAATCGTCTTTCAGTTAGTTCGATCTCAGTAGCAACTACTCCAATGGCTCTCTGTAACATTCTGTCTATGGAAGTTGGTTGGAGTGAAGAGGACAGTTGTGGATGTGCTATGTTAGATTTCCACACACAAATCCGCCTACCCATGATTGTGGTCAGGTTAGACTAATGGCCAGATGAAAAATTCCTGGAACAGGGGTCACTGACCTTGCAAGCTGTTACAGCTGGGATCAGGATCCAAAGGTCTACGAAGGACCCCGAGAAGAACCAAGAGTGGTGGCCCAGCCCAGCCTCTTCCGGCCTCTGACGGGCACCCCGCGCTGCGGGAGCCCCTGGCAGGATTTGTAAGCACCTCCTGGCGCACAGGCACCGCTGGCGGCTGCGCGACGGCGCTGGGAGCCGCAAAGAACACTGGGGAGTGTGGTCCTACACTCCCCTGCTCCCAGTCTGCCTCCCTCTGCTGCCTCCGGTCTTTGGCCCCAGCGGGGGGTGAGAAAACAACTCACGGCGTCCCGTGCTGCGGGAGCCCCTGGCAGGATTTGTAAGCGCCTCCTGGCGCACAGGCAATGCTGGCAGCTGCACGTTGGCACTGGGAGCCGCAAAGAACATTGGGGAGTGTGGTCCTACACTCCCCTGCTCCCAGTCTGCCTCCCTCTGCTGCCTCCGGTCTTTGGCCCCAGCGGGGGGCAAGAAAACAACTTCACGGCGTCTCGCACTGCGGGAGCCCCTGGCAGGATTTGTAAGCGCCTCCTGGCACACAGGCAACACTGGCGGCTGCGCGACGGCGCTGGGAACCGCAAAGAACACTGGGGAGTGTGGTCCTACACTCCCCTGCTCCCAGTCTGCCTCCCTCTGCTGCCTCTGGTCTTTGGCCCCAGCGGGGGGCGAGAAAACAACTTCACGGCGTCCCGTTCGAGGCACGAAGGAGGCAGAGCGAGTGGGACCTCCATGAATAAAACGAAGGGCAGGATCCTCGCACTGTGCCTCTGGTTGCAGCTTTGTGAAGCCCGGGGTATCGACGGAGAGGTAAGACCTCCCTAGTTTTGCTGCTTGTGGGTTTGCAGGTTGTTATTTGTGCTACGCGCCACGAGCTCTGCCTCCTTCGTGCCTCGAACATTTGATTCGAGTTGCCCGTATTGACTACTTTCTTACTGTCACAGGCCGAGTGTGAGGCAAAACATGCCAATAGATCGTATTTTTGTTCATGATGCGCCTGACACGTTCTATTAAAACCGCTTGTTAATTGATGCACGTTTTGGTGGCGTTAGTGAGCAGTTATACGCTCCTAACTATACACCGTTCCACCAATACCTTAGAGAGTCTCGGTCTCTTCTACATTTTTTGATCACTCATGAATGGGTTTTGATCATAATAAAGAGAAGCTGTGTGGATGGTATGTCTACGGCTAATATAGCATGACATCTTTGATTATTGCCCTAGCATACACGTATACTCTATATTGGAACATAGGTCCACGCTTACCTTTGATCATCATGACCAAGGCTAATTTAGATCTTACGCACTATACTGGTGCCATTGAGGCACAGCTTTGCAATGATACTTTATACATTTGAACAATAAACAGCTATATAGCTGATATACATTATGTAGTTGGATTACGTGTTCCATTTATTTTAAACCTGTTGTCTTGACATCATCAATACTCTACATGTAGTTCATTTTCCTGTTTCAACAAAGCCTTTTTATTAGTCACAGTTTGTTGATGTAAACAGGTTAGACCACTCGGCTGGATCTGACACTGTCACTGGTTTATGCTTTGTTCTTTTTCAGAGCAGTGCCTCACGTCCTGAGCTGTTGCCAGGTGAGGTGAGGTTCCTTACTCGTAATCTACGGGTAAGTTTCCACTAGACATCAAATGTTTAATAGTTAATGAGAACAACTAACTTATGCGTAACTTCAATTAATACATGATTATTTGATGTCCTTCATCTCTTTTTCTACACAGGTTGACTAGTACACCATGACCCTCCATCAGAGATATTTTGTGGTGTAGGTTGTATCTGTTCCATTGATTTATTTTTTGGTTACACCTTTCTGAATACACACTACGCAGTAGCACACAACATCTAGGTCCTGAAGAAGGCTAGACACTTGTTAGGTCACAATAGCTGAAACATGTAGACCAACGTTGCAGTTATTATGTTAAAACTGCAGTAGCACTGTTTTTAATCCTAACAACAAGAGACAACCATTAAAAGACTTTTTTCTCTTGTTAGTTAGTTTTAGCTCACTTCATCACTTTTTACATTTGGTTGCACTGCGCTCATCACTTACATAACAAACACAGCTCTTCATCTTGGGCTTAGTAGCCCCTAGCTAGGGATAACATCAATAAAACATCCCAGAGCTCCTCCCTCACAGTGAGGGGGTTGTAGCCCTCGGCTGTACTAGGAGTTACAGCCAGCCAGGAGGAGATCCCAGATGATGAAGCATGTCACTTCGGTGAGTGATGGGATTCCGTCCTTTAGTTAGGATTTCCTGTGCAGGCTAAGTTTCTGGTGCACTGTAGGCATACATGCTACCATAGCTTTACGTAGCGTTTCTAGACCCACGGACATTATGGTTTTGTATATGTAGACTGGGGGATATAATCTGTGCTGGTCTTTAAACTTCCATTGGACCCACCCATCCTGGTTTGTATTCTTATATTGTCGTAGTCTTCATGAGACACTGGGGAAAAACAAATCTATTGGATTGTAAAACAAAAACATAGATGCTGTGCGTATTCAAGTGTGCACCTATCCATCTAAGTAATCTGATATATGGAAGAACATATAACGCAAAATTACCTACAGTAGATTTCTTCAAATGTCATCAAACATGCAAGGCCACATAATAAAACGTCTACTGAATTATGAAAGTCCAACTCTGTACTACATTTGCTGTTTTATTAGAGTGGTAACATTATAACTCAGAATTTAGGATGTGAAAGCAATAGGAAACAGTCTTTCAAATTTTTAGGAACCCTAAGCGTAAAAGTAAGAGTGATATCATCACATTCTGTCAAGCCTGTCTCTCCATGATGAAAAATAATAGCAGTAGTAGTAAAAGTGTGGCTTGAAGTAAAAATTTGAGAAGCAATAAAGTTAGAAATGCACATATTGATTTTCGTGTTATTCACTCTACATCTTTGAATCATCAAAATTACATATTTTGTTACCATCATTAACTAAAGGGTTGAAAGTACTTTTGACTTACAGTTTGGACAAAGGTTTGGTTGCACAGCCTTAGATATTACATTTTTAAATGGAATTGATATACAATGAGGTATAGGTACTTACACCACATTTTCAAATTGTGTAACAGTGGAACTTCAATGTAGGCAATTGTTGCATTCATGTTCATGTAAGAGTAGCTTACACTAAAGATCAGAATTCATTTGGGTTTTGTTGGCTATTATTTGTTAGAACAGCCATACAGAATCCCTGAGCACCTTGCTGTTGATTGATAGAAAACTGAACACTACATATACAGATATCTACCATATCTCTATTGCCACTCTTAGAGTTGCATATTCGCTTGTGTGATACAATTTGTTCCTATAGATTTGTCAAAGATTTGCAAAAAGATTTCTGTACATGCTTCTGTATTGTTTCACTGATTGTAAGTTTAAAAGCAAATTAACAATGACGTTGCTATAGCAATAAATACCATTTTGCTTTTTAAACGGATGTCATATAATTTCTGTATTTTTAAACATTTTCTTTTTTCTTTTTTGGTTCTTCCAACTCATGTTCATAATTGTAGGCGGATGTAATTTTTCTTTTGAAAGGCAATTGTGGCTTATTAAAAATTGGATATTTGCCGAGATGAGGAGTGTATGTCTTTTGTAAATGATTGTATTCACACACAGCTGCTATCTGCATTAATTCTTCTGTCATCTAAATCGGCAATATAGAGTCCTGTTAATTTTTTAACATAAGATCAAGCAACGTATGCCATTCCCTCTTTGAATACTGTAGATCCAATGTTAATAATTGCATAATGTAAGTACGACAATTTTGAGAAAAATGTGCATTAATTGCTAATTGGTGCTCACGTGATTTTATGATCTTAATAGTGGAAACTGCAAAGGAGCTTATATAAATTTCGCTGACAGAGATGGCAGCATTAGAAGATAAGATTAGACAGAATAATGCCTTAGATGAAGCTAAAAAAAGCTAGAAGACATTAATAAGGAAGTAACATCTTATTCACACTATCTAATAAAAAAGAAAAACAGATAAATTGAAAAAGGACGTATACGGTTCCCAACCAAAGAGAGGACATACCCATACCTAAATGAATACTTTTGTACACAAGGGGAATATCAGGATTCAGACACAATTGGACATCAACAACCAAGACGTAAAATTACAACCTTTTCAGATACGTATGATTCAGAGAACGAAGGCAGTTCCCATTTTTTCAATTCAGAAGGTGATAGACTAATGTACCAGTCAAATCCAACTACATGACAAACTTTTTTAGGCCGACGAGGAGCGCAGCGTGGCACTTGGAGACCCAGATATCAACCTAGATATCGGGACAACTTCAACCGGGGCAATTTTCAACAAAACAACTCTCAATATCTAGAGACGCGCAATGCGCAGTACTGGAGACCATAAAGGAAATGCCTATTTTCAATCTGTCCCAGCAACCTTTAGAACCATCAACTATTGCTTTACTATCTAAAGGCCTATCCTTTGTACCTCATAGCGGTGCAAATATTTTTGAACTATTCTAGGATATTATGGATTTCTTTCATAAATACGTAAAAAACAAATGTTCGGATACATCATGTATTGGCACAAACTTTGACAATCGCACGGGACTTCGTCCCCTCTCCACTTTCACTCCCACTCTGGATCAGGTTTGCCCAGATTTGAATATTTTTGAAAGTGCAGTATTGACTTGTTTGAAAGTGGTAACCAATAATATATGACGTCCTCTCCCCAACCTGGAAAAGAGTGAACTTAATGCTGTATGAGACCTAAGCAGTAATTCTGGTGTGAAAACTAAAAACTGCAATAAAAGAGGGGGTATTGTAGTTCTAGATACTGACAACTATGTGACAAACATGATTGCTCTTTTAAATAACTTAGAGCATTATTTACCAGTTCACATAGACCCCAGCACTGGAGTAAAGAAAAAGATCTAAGATCTCACTAAAAGAGCTTTAGAACAAGGAACTATATGTCAAAATGAATATGACTTTGTTAACATCAAGCACCTACACATGGCAAGTATCTATGGGGTACCTAAAATACATAAGAAAAGTACCAATCCTCCATACCACCCCATTGTTACTACCATAGAATCAGTCACCGAACCTATCTCCAAATATGTGGACTTGATTTTACGTCCATTCATACCAAACATTGCTTCTTACATTCAAGATACTAAGGAGATGATCAAAACAGTAGAAGGCCTTCCTTTTAATGCTAAGAGAGAGACCCTTGTCACATTGGACATAGAGTCCCTTTATAGTAACATCCCCCAAAGTGATGCCATAAAAGCAGTACAATGGTTTATTGAACAATACCACATTGATTGCTGCGCTACTTTTTTCATAGACATACTACAAGTGGTGTTAGAGGAAAACACCCTTGAGTTTAATGGCAACTTTTACAGACAAATCAAAGAAGTCAGTATGGGAGCTTTGTGTGCTCCCACAATAGCAAACATCTACAGGGCCCACTTTGAGAAGAATTTTATCTACAATGAAATAGCGCCCTTTTTTGAGTCCATTAATCATTGGGCTCGATATATCGACAACATTTTTTTATCTGGTGTCGAGAGTCAGATGCTCTTAACAAATTTCTAGAGTGTGTTAACCATTGCGATACAAATTTGAAATTCACTGCCCAAAATAGCAATCAAAAGACTGAGTTC
Organism: Calotriton arnoldi; assembly: GCA_963921515.1. NCBI lineage: Eukaryota > Metazoa > Chordata > Amphibia > Caudata > Salamandridae > Calotriton > Calotriton arnoldi. The sequence goes on from CAWUFW010026545.1 coordinate 21,551, forward strand.
CTAGATATTGAAATTAGGAACTGTAATCACAAACTGGAAGTAGACCTCTATGTAAAACCTACAGCTAGGAACACACTGTTACTCTCGAACAGCTATCATCCGAAAACTCAGAAGGAAAGTATCTCGTTAGGATTGTTGCTTCGTCTTCAGAGAAACTACACTAGCTTGAAGGACTTAGACCTTCAATCAATCATGATGAAAGCCAAATTCATCTCAAGAGGCTACCCCAGAAGATTGGTACGTGAGGCATATAAATGGGCTCGTTTTTATGATAGAGACCATCTTCTCCATCATCTAAAACCTAAAGGGGAGCCGAAATTGGAGTGTGTCACCAGACATTCTACCCTTAATGAAAAGGTTTGCCAGATCATATGTGCCAACTGGCACATTTTGAACACTGATATAGAACAGAGTGAAGTCCTACCACGTCCTATGTTTGCTCATAGGCTTAATAAAAATCTTAAGGACCATGTAGTTCACTCTCGCATGAGTAACAATGCACCCTACATACAGAAAAAACATCGATGGACAAAAAGCGGTAGTAGGCAACTACAAATGTACACAATGCAAGGCATGTGACAGTGCCATCGTCACAGCTACTTTTGAGCATAATGCACACTACATAAGTTTGAAGTCATTCACAAATTGCAAAACTAAGAATATCATATATCTTCTGTTATGTCCATGTAAACTAGGATACGTAGGGGAAACATCTAGGACCTTAGCCACACGTCTCACTGAGCATCGATCAGCTATACGTACAAAAAAAACTGCTGCGTCCCTGGTGAGCCATTTCCTTGATTTGGGACTTGCACCCAAGGGTAAACAATGGCTAATCCTGGAGAAAATTCATCATAAACCGGGAGTTGATCCAGATGAAATAAGAAAACGTAGAGAAGTATGCTGGATTTTTACATTAGATACCTTTACCCATGGCTTAAATCAAGAAATTCCATGGGAGCAAGCCGTTCGCTATAACTCGGGTTATATTGTCCCATTTTCTGATTACCATATATGCATAAGTTGTGCGATCTCCACACTGGTTTATCGGTATAGGGCTATATACCATGCCATCATATGGAGTTTTGGGTCCTTATATTCTTACAAGTCCTTTTCTTCCCCTAACCATTAGGCATGCACCTTTTGTTTTCCATATTTGGAATGTTCTTTTTTTATCTATTTTCCTTTAGGTCATCTTTACTCACCCTTGAAAATTATTCATTTTACCTTATTCCATATGTCTTTTTGTTCCATTGGTCACATCAGTTCCATAGGATTTTGAGTTCAAGCTCATTTTTTCATCATTGCTGATACATCCGGATTTGTTTCCCGTAGAATGCATCCTTGATCTACCACATTACCGGCATTGTTGCCCTTCGTTTCCTTTTGCTTTTTTATCATTTTTTATTCGTGCAGTGTTTTGCTCTCACTCGGTGTTTGGGTGTTGCACGTTAATGTCCGGCTGAATCTAACATAAATCTTTGTATACAACCTTCAGTATATGGGTTTTTCTACCCATCTTTACAGCCAGATCTTTGGATCCAATGTAGTCTTATCTATCTTGTAATGGTTGCCACATTTGGATCTTTCCGCTTAGTATGCATTAGAACATGTGACCAACCACATGACCGGTAGAGATGGATTTATTGCTTCATGCTCCTTGCTGCATTCTTGGTTCAGCTGGCGTCCGGCTGCTGATTTCCCTATACCCGAACTATAGTGTGGAAATAATTTTTAGTAAGTAGTCAGCACATTTGCATGTTTCAGTGCTTTCCTAGTTAGATACATTGATTAGGTCATGGTATGTCCGTATTTATTATATTTTTTAGATCCTTTTCATACATTGGACATATCCGGCATCTAGTTTGCATGTAAACACGCACTATCTGGTAGGTGCACAGTGCATGCTCCTCGGATATGAGCTTATACAACATCATTGTTCCCTCATTTCAAAGCCCCTCTAATTTTTTGTATTCAATGCTGTCGCTGTGTTTGTCCAGGCATTGTTCTCTTTACCTGGCTTATAAGTCACTTGTATTCACAAGTGTCCATATTTATACCTTCCCGTACATTGGGAAATTTGACTTCTTTTTCATGTGCACACACTTATTACTTGTAGTGTGTCAACACGTGCTACTGGTGAGTGCACAGTGCAATACTTTTGTTTTGTGAGCCAATTTAGTATCATGTCAAATTCCTTTGTAGACACCTCATTCTTTCTTCTCTTTTCTTAAATCAAGGTTATTATGTTTTGTGTTGGGTACTTTTTCATTAGCAATTTTTTAGCATTGATGTACTGCATCAGTTGGCCCACGCAAATTTCTAGCAATTGAATTTCAACCATCACAGCTTGACTTCTAAGGTACATCTTTTCAGGAATTGCCTTAATTTTCATCCGGCATCAGATAGGCTTTGTCTCATCGTGTACTTCAGTTGTGCGATTTCCCTCATTATTGTGCTCCAGAGGCATTATCTATATTCCGCTCCAAAGATTCCCGTATATTTGGGTATTTATTTATGCTCTATCCATAATGTTTCTCAAACTCACTTTGGGAGTCTGCATGATTCTTCTACACAATTGAATTCCATCTCTGATAGGTTTATCTGGCATTATGTAGGGCACAGACTTCTGTAGGTATTTCTGCATGTATCTTCGTGGGCACATGTCTTGGCCTCATGGTCTCTCATCGATCTTAAAGCGTCTTTTATGCAAATTATACTCATTATTATTTCTCCCACTTTTGGGAAGATGAAGATTTTTATTTGGTGTCTCTTCGTTTCTTTTTCTCTTCTATCACAATGAAATTTAGGTTTTGGACACATAAGTCTACAGATGTGAAGCAAAATAATTATGCTGCTTATTAGTTGAGTCTGGTTTATAGGGACTACATATGTATATTCTTTCCATTTGCAGGAATCATGAAATTGTAAATTGTGGCTTTTCCTGATGAAGGCACTTCTGTGCCGAAACGCGAGTAGATATTAGATGGTTTCCAGCCACTGAGTGTTGTTGAAATGAATTTGCTTCTCAACCATTAAATAGAATTTAGCTCTCAGCCATTTATGATCATATCATGTTTATACAGACACAGTAGATTCTTAGGGGTCGATTCCGATTCGGGCCGGAAAAAGCACCGACCGACTCGGATCCGGAAAAAATACCGACCGACACGTACCAGTGGCGCCCGACACGCCAAATACGATGCAAGCCGCGATAAATCCGACCGACACGTCAGGAAACCAAGCCGACCGACCGAGCCGCTCGGAAAATAGCAATCCGGCCGGAAAAACACGCGAATCCAACCGACCGACACGCACCCGGAACAAATCCGACCGAATCGTACCCGCCAACTCCAACCCGCAAAGTACGATGCAAGGCGCGAAAAACACGACCGAGTCGGACGGAGGACAAGCCGTACGACCGACACGCATACAAAACCGAGCCGAAGCAACACAATACACCGCGACCGACGCGTACGCAGCATACAAAACTGCACAAACACAGCGTGAACGAAACGGAAAACACCGTACGAGACCAATGCAGGGTCCGACTCGGTCACAAGAACGTTTCCAACATACACAAACAGCACAAAGGAAAAATCACCCAAAAAAGGCCAAACAAGCAATTACCAAGCCAATAAATACTGGGGGGGTGGGGACAGAGAACAAAGACACACCCACAACTCCACCTATATAAAGTACACAAATCACTACCATGAGCCTTTGCAAATGCCATTTCACTGCCAGCACCCAAGAGAAAGCAACCACACACCCACAGCTCATCCCTCACACAAGCCACACACCATCAGCACACCAACAAATACCTACCTCACATACACCCAGCAAAACACACACTCACACACCCTCACCTGCACACCAACACACACATCACTCACCATCACCACCCATCACCATGCCCCCCAAGAAGAATCCCAAGTTCCTAGATTGTGAATTGGAAGTCCTGGTAGACGAGATCCTCAGGGTGGAGCCACAGCTGTTTGGCACTCTGGTCCAACAGACCCCCATGTCGCAGAAAACCAAGATGTGGGAGAGGATCATCAACAGGGTGAACGCCCAATCACCATGTCGGCGCACAAAGACGGACATCCAGAACAGGTGGTATGACGTGCGCAGGAGGGTACGGGACCTGCTGAAGATAGACTACACCAACAGCCAACAGACCGGCAGTGGCCCTCCTGCCAAGCCAATATACCTCAGGCCCTGGGAGGAGAAGGTGCGGGCCATCCTTCCGCCAGTGAGCGTATATGGACTAGAGAACATCCCAGAGCCTGGTGAGTACACAACAAATGTACACAATAAACTGCCACAAAACACACACATCACTGTCAAGGGGAGTCAAACCATGCACACATAGCAATTACACAGCAACTAGAACAGAATCATCCCAAAATGTGTATGTCAGTCAGATAAACACAACACATGCCATCAAAAAAGTCACATCCAACTGTGCCAACACATGTACAAACACAACCACAACTACAGCTAGGCAGTGGCACAAATAGAACTAACACACACATCCACACATGTAGCCACCACAACAACACCAACACACAGTGAAGACCACTCAAAGGAAGGAATTCTGTGTATGCTGGCCAAGTCAGTGTAGCCAATAGCATCATGGGAGTCGCAGTCACACATATTGCCCCCCCCACAACTGTCCCATCAACACCACCCTGAACCATGCTCACATCACAGGGAGTGGAGAAGGACTCACAAGATGGCTGACACTGGCTACTGCTGGGGGAGCACAAGGCCCTGCTGCCAACTGTGCACCAACAAACAGCAGGACACCACTGACTGACATCCTGAGAGACAACTTACACTCCCTGCAATGCAAGCACGTTCCATGGTGGGCTATCTGGCTGGCTGGATGGGAAGGGGGACTTGCAGCACTGACCATAGTCACCAGCACCTCCCCTCACACCCCCCCAACACAAACTCCACAGTACCCACCTGGTAGAATGCAATGCCCTCCATCCCAACACAAGATCCCACAAAGCACCACCACCCTGGCTTATGTTGTGTGAAGCACAGGGACACTCTTGGGACTCTTAGCCAAACAACTGCCAGGACAACACCCCCAGCCATCCTGTCAGCACAGCCACCCCACCCCACAGGGAAGCAGAGTCAAAAGGAAGGAAGCATGGGCATGCTGGGAAGGGGGTGGAGGCAATAGCATGATGGGAGTCGTAGTCACAGACATTGCTCAGCCTCACAACTGGCCCATCAACACCACCCTGAACCATGCTCACATCACAGGGAGTGGAGAAGGACTCACAAGATGGCTGACACTGGCTACTGCTGTGGGGAGCACAAGGCCCTGCTGCCAACTGTGCACCAACAAACAGCAGGACACCACTGACTGACATCCTGAGAGACAACTTACACTCCCTGCAATGCAAGCACGTTCCATGGTGGGATATCTGGCTGGCTGGGTGGGAAGGGGGACTTGCAGCACTGACCATAGTCACCAGCACCTCCCCTCACCCCCCCAACACAAACTCCACAGTACCCACCTGGTAGAATGCAATGCCCTCCATCCTAACACAAGATCCCACAAAGCACCACCACCCTGGCTTATGTTGTGTGAAGCACAGGGACACTCTTGGGACTCTTAGCCAAACAACTGCCAGGACAACACTCCCAGCCATCCTGTCAGCACAGCCAGCCCACCCCACAGGGAAGCAGAGTCAAAAGGAAGGAAGCATGGGCATGCTGGGAAGGGGGTGGAGGCAATAGCATGATGGGAGTCGTAGTCACAGACATTGCTCAGCCTCACAACTGGCCCATCAACACCACCCTGAACCATGCTCACATCACAGGGAGTGGAGAAGGACTCACAAGATGGCTGACACTGGCTACTGCTGTGGGGAGCACAAGGCCCTGCTGCCAACTGTGCACCAACATACAGCAGGACACCACTGACTGACATCCTGAGAGACAACTTACACTCCCTGCAATGCAAGCACGTTCCATGGTGGGCTATCTGGCTGGCTGGGTGGGAAGGGGGACTTGCAGCACTGACCATAGTCACCAGCACCTCCCCTCACCCCCCCAACACAAACTCCACAGTACCCACCTGGTAGAATGCAATGCCCTCCATCCCAACACAAGATCCCACAAAGCACCACCACCCTGGCTTATGTTGAGTGAAGCACAGGGACACTCTTGGGACTCTTAGCCAAACAACTGCCAGGACAACACTCCCAGCCATCCTGTCAGCACAGCCAGCCCACCCCACAGGGAAGCAGAGTCAAAAGGAAGGAAGCATGGGCATGCTGGGAAGGGGGTGGAGGCAATAGCATGATGGGAGTCGTAGTCACAGACATTGCTCAGCCTCACAACTGGCCCATCAACACCACCCTGAACCATGCTCACATCACAGGGAGTGGAGAAGGACTCACAAGATGGCTGACACTGGCTACTGCTGTGGGGAGCACAAGGCCCTGCTGCCAACTGTGCACCAACAAACAGCAGGACACCACTGACTGACATCCTGAGAGACAACTTACACTCCCTGAAATGCAAGCACGTTCCATGGTGGGATAACTGACTGGGTGGGTGGGTGGGTGGGAAGGAGGTCTGGCTGTCAACCAAACACAATCAATGCAGACCATGTTCACACCCCAGAGAATACATAGAAATGCCCAAATAATGCAGGACAATGTGCCACACCAATATCAACCCCTGACTGTGACGACTTAGGACAATACAATGTACAGGCCCGCACCCCGAGGCACAGTCACAACTGTCAGGTGTGTCAACCACTGATGCCTGCAGAAACATGACATACATTGTTTGTGTCTCCCAAAAACAGGTGATGATAGGGACACAGCAGCAGACGCTGAGGAGTCCCAGTCCCAGGCTCAAGAGGATGCCGAGCTCACTGGCGTCGTACAGCCTCTGTCCTCCTCGGACGATGAACAACCTGGCACATCCGGTGCAAGTCAACATGCTGCACCAGCAGGACCACCAGCTGCAGCACCAGCAGGTCCACCAGCTGCACCCCCTGCACCCACCCCTCCAACGACTGTCACCACGAATACCATCCCTGCCGACATGGACAGAATAAGGAACAACACCAGCGCAGTGACCCTGGACCAACCTGGGGCCATGGACACCACCACCACCACCAACCCCCAAGGTGGACCAGGGTTATCTGTGCGTGCAACTGCACACACTGCACATGTCAGCAGGGGTGGTGGGAGGGGTGGGAGACAGAGGTCGCTGCTTGCAGACGTTGCTGGTGTGCATGAAGACCCACAACTGGTACGCATAGCTGATGCGTACCAGTCCAGCACCGGAGAGCTCAGCCAGGTAGTGGGGCTCCTCAGAGACATCAAACAGCAGCAGGCTGCCCATCATGCCCGCTTGGACTCCCACATGTCCCAAGTGGAGTCACACATGTCACGTGTGGACTCCCACATGTCACGTGTGGACTCCCACATGACCCGCGTGGAGTCCAAGTGGGATGTACTACATGAGATGACGGCGGTGCACAGGGACATTTTACAATGCCTCCGCCAGATGAACAGCAACCAGTCCACACCTCCCTGTGTGCCAACAACATCTGGTACCGAACAAACTGCAACTGCCACAGGGAGGGAGGAGGACTCTGGCGGAGAGTCCCCTGCACCGCAGCAGCCTGCACTTGAGGGCCCCCCCCAAGAAGAGGGGTCGTCCGAGGAGGGGAAAGTGAGAGGCTGATGGCCAAGCGCAACTCCCAGGAAGCCTGAACCTGTTCTGGATTTTCGCCTTTGTGCACAGACTGTTCACCCTGTTGATGGCAACACTACTCCCACACATTGCATGGGGAGTATAAGTTGGAACAATGTGTCAGACAACAGTGGCCCCGATACTGGGGATCCTGTCTACCTGGACTTTCTATTCATCTAGGAACTTGGGATTGCAAGATTCATGTACAGCACAATCCATCCTATGCACTATTATCACAATAAACACACTAATACACCATACTTGCCTCTGTCGTGATTCCAACGTGGGTGCTGTTATGGGGATGATGAACTGCAAAATTACACAGTGTATGCGAACTGCAACAGCAAGGACAACACAGGCATGTGAGTACAGGCAACGTGACACATATGAGGGAGACACACCACCAGGGCTACACAACACATACACACCTAGGCCATCTGACTCATTGCCTACACTGATGTTGCCAGGGAAGACGGTGCAATGCACAGACACCACACCCATTCCCAGTTGTAGTCAAGTAGCCCACAGGTGCAGTAAGCAAATGGCAGTCAAATGTGTGACCACAGACAACGCACATCACTAAGTGAAGCACAGGTTTATTACACAGTAGCAACATGCCGTAACCACTACAGATAGGGACACAACAGCTACCAGCCTGGATCTGCAATCACGTCGTCGGTGGACACAGTTGACCAAACGAATCTGAAAGTACCCTGTGAAGGACAGAAATGACACACAGTCAAAAGCAATGCAGTACAGGACAGAACAGCAAAACTAATGCACAATACATGTTACAAGATACCCACCCAGAACCAAGTTAGCATGTCAACACTGTTGTGGAGTACAGCCCACCTGTCACCACACATCGCAACACACATCCTGTCAAGTAGCCCATGGACACACTCCAACAGCACCAGAGCACCACCCACACATCATGCCAACTCACATCATTCACATGACACCTCAGGATACTCACATTCAGCTAAAGAAGTTGGTGATGAGCTGTGTGCGGACATCACCATCACCATCATCATCATCATCGTCACTGGCATCGTGGTCCAGGCCAGGATCCTCCACAGGTGGCGGATGTTGGTCATCGTCATCCTGGATGAGAGGCAACTCCTTCCGCACTGCCAGGTTGTGGAGCATGCAGCAGACGATGATAATCTTGCACACTTTCGCAGGGGCATATGGGAGGGACCCTCCGGTCTTGTCCAGGCAGCGGAAGCGGCTCTTCAGGAGACCAAAGGTCCGCTCAATCACTCTCCTGGTCCGACCATGTGCCTCATTGTAGCGCATCTGGGCAGGTGTCACAGGGTTCCTGAGGGGTGTCAGCAACCACGGCATGTTGGGGTATCCCGAGTCACCTACGGACAGACAAGTGCACATCAGCTGACTTGGAAAAGTGGGCGGAATACTACAGATCAGATCACACACAATGGCACAAAATCAGTACACACCGACAAGCCAGGCACGCTGGTTCTGCATCTGTGCCATCAACCTGGGGATGCGACTACTCCTCATCACAAAGGCATCGTGTGCTGAACCAGGGAAACGGGCACACACGTGTGTGATGGTCATGTCTGCAAGACACACCACCAGTGCATTGACCGAGTGGTAGTGCTTGTGGTTACGGTAGGCCTGCTCCTGGGCCTGTGGTGGTACCAAAGCCACATGTGTCCCATCAATGGAGCCAATGACATGCGGCATCCTCCCCAGGGCATAAAAGTCACTCTTCACGTCAGTGAGTCGTCGCAGTCTAGGGAAATAGATGTACCGGTTCAGGAAGAGCAACATTGCCGCCAAAACATCGCGGAGCACACGGCTGAACATGGTCTGTGACATCCCACCAGCAGACGCCACAGTATGTTGGAAGGTACCGGTGGCAAAGAAGTGTAGGGCTGCCATCACCTTCACCTTGGGGGTCAGCGCTGTAGGATACGGCCGGCCAGGCTGCAAATGTGGGGACAACTGCACTGCCAAATCCTCAATCAGCTGCCTGGTGAAGCGGTACCGTCGGATGCTGTCCCGTTCCACCATCGTTGCCAGGTCTGGGAATGGCCGATGGACAGCAGGAGCCCTGCAGTGCAGAGGAGAAGTAAGCAAGATCGTCAGTCACCCCACATATGCGGCATTGAACACACTCAAGATCCCAACATACATCATCATGAGGCACAACTACATGAAGTGTGCAGTACCGGAACGACATTTATGGTACATACATGGCCAACATCTGTCAACACGGTCCTACAGGTGGCATCAATTTGTCCCTGTTTGGCCCATTGGATATCATGATGCTGTGTCACAGTCACCCCCCCAGTGACATGTGAGGACAGATGTGCCCCAGGCACCACAGCTCAACGACAGGCACATTCCCAGGGACCCTGTAATGCCACATGGACACTGGCATCACCTGGAGTATCATGTGTACACCACAACAAAACAAACATGACCCCCACAGGTAGTGGCCACACTTGCCATGGCAGGAGAGCCATGGACGTCTGTGACACACACGCACAACATCAGAGTCCATGCACACACAACGTGGATGTGGAGACTGTCTCCCATTGTGCACATGAAATCAGAGACATTGTAAACACTACATGCACAAAGACTGTGGAGGGCCATCACTATTGTGCCACTGGGACACCCTGGCTCAAACATACCGTCCCACATGGGACTCACGGGGTATGTGACATGACATACACAAACACCACTGTGAAATGTGACCATGGCACATGCACAGATATGAACAGTTGCACATCACAGTGGTCACGTACACGTAACACCCATGATCCTGTCCCCATGAACACGTGCACAGCCTGGGGGTGGCTGCCCACAGGTGACACCCACAGGACAACATGTACACCAACATACACACAATAGGAAATGCAGCCTTACATGCCTTATGAAAAGGTTTGGACAGGCTGTCGTGATGTAGGTGTGCCCCTCACTCCCTGGGAGCTATCTGTGGCTGGCATATGTCCATCTGAGACAGGCATGCTGACATATGCCAGTCACATGTACAGTGATGCGTTGTACTGCAATGGACCGATCGGTGCCTCCGGCCGGCCCATTGCATTCAATGTGTGCGGGTACGCGTTGTACCCCTGTGCGCGTTGAACTGCAATGGACCGATCGGTGCCTCCGGCCCGGCCCATTGCATTCAATGTGTGCGGGTACGCGTTGTACCCCTGTGCGCGTTGAACAGCAATGGACCGATCGGTGCCTCCGGCCGGCCCATTGCATTCAATGTGTGCGGGTACGCGTTGTACCCCTGTGCGCGTTGAACAGCAATGGACCGATCGGTGCCTCCGGCCGGCCCATTGCATTCAATGTGTGCGGGTACGCGTTGTACCCCTGTGCGCGTTGAACTGCAATGGACCGATCGGTGCCTCCGGCCGGCCCATTGCATTCAATGTG